>ML296842.1:126916-139010 GCA_005239495.1 Nicotiana undulata | reverse complement strand
AAAAAAACAAACCAAGAAAAGGCGAGACCAAGGAGAAAGTTCAAAAGGGTCCAATCCTGAAAGTATGATGATTTCCGATCAGAAGATTCCGGACTTCTATGTTTCCCAGCCAAGAAACGTGTCAGAAGGAGATACTACATGGTCAGAATCTCTAAATTCCTCTGACGATGATACAATGGAAGATAGCTTTCAATCAAGCAATGATTCCACAGTAAAATCTTCCGAAGAAGATGATCCCCCGATATTTGTGAGCCAACCAAGAGACCCAGAAATATCTGAAGTAGAGGAGGATCAAGAAGGAATGACAGATGAACCAATCCCAGAAAGAAGACAGGAACCCATGGCATCAAAACCGGTTGGAACCGGATTCCACACTTTCACCTTAGACGACGTCAAAGTTTCAAAATGGCCTCAAAGGATCCAAGACTTCTATACTTGGATGGTGACCAAAAATTTGGTGGAACGAGAAAAGTATATCATCCTGTCAGAACTAACTTCAAGGTTCTCAGGACTCCTCAGAGATTGGTGGAATTCACTTGGGATTCAAGACAAAAATACTTTTCTTACATCCCGGGATTTCTCCTTCAACATAAAGATTCTACATGATGTTTTCTGCGGAGATGCTGGCCAAAGGCAGGAGAAAATGCGAAGACAACTCTTCGAGATGAAGTGTGTGTCATTCGACAGAAATGACATTGACAGGCATTTTCAAAAAATGGCCCAAGATATACTTTGAAATTGGAGGAGACATAAACCTGAAACAAGCATTTGTCTCTTCCCTTCAAAGTTGTTGGCAAGCCGAACCATGACCATCATTGAAGAAAAGTTTCAATCAATAACAGTCCAACAGGTCTNGTCTCTTCCCTTCCAAAGCTGTTGGCAAGCCGAACCATGACCATCATTGAAGAAAAGTTTCAATCAATAACAGTCCCACAAATCGGCTACATCAGGCAAGCTATATTTGTAGCTTTGGAGGATATTTGTACGAAGCGCTCAGCCCTAAAACAAATTATCCAGCACAACCCAGCGCTTGACAAAGCATGTCTCAGATCTGATCTGATCACTAGATCAGGATGTTCCTGCAATACATCTAGGCGACATAAAGGATTCAGGTGTTTCAAATGGCCGAGAATTTCAGATGGAAAATCAAGGTAAAAAAAACGCACAAAATATTTCAGACGTAGAAGGCCAGGAAATTTTCACAAGAAAAACAGATGCTTTATTTGCCACAAGATTGGACATTTTGCAAAAAACTGTCCCCAATCAAGAAGATCTGTCAAACTCCTTCAAGAAATTGAAGATTATACTGGCATACATCTCGGAAAAGAGGAGGACCTTGAATCCATATTCTCTGTGGATGATGAACCTAGTGAAGAAACTCTATTCTCTATGGATATCTATGAAGATCAAGGCAATGATCACTATCAAATTTCAGAACCGGAGATCTAAGCCCCAGAAGAGATCAACGCTCTCACAATCGTTCCTCAAGTAGAACTCAAAGTCTATTCATCTAAATGGGATAGACTAATTCGAGTTATTGCTTTCATCGACACTGGAGTTGCTTCCTCACTCATAAATCTTGTTGTTCTCCCGGAAGATCAATGGATGCCGCACTTTAAGGATTTCAACACTGCATCAAATGGGATCCTGACCACCACTGTCATCACAAAGCACCCAATTACAATTGAATTCTTTCCAGGACTGAAATACAGAACCAAGCTGATAGGGTCTGATGTACCAGGAAAAGACCTTATTGTTGGGTTCGACATTTACAGACAACTCAGAGATCAACTCCAGATCAAGTCTAACGGGATAGATTTCAAAAAGCAGTTCAAACCTTACTCTGAGATACCACGGCTATTCCAAATAACCAATGATGAACAAATCAAAGAGATTGAGAAACATCTCATTGAGAATTCATGTGTTGAATCCCACAAAGACTTCATGAAGAAAGGGAAAAGCCCGTTATGGAAAAATGAAGAATTTTTTATTAAGCTCCCTTTCAAGAAAAATGAAAACATCAATCCAACAAAAGCAAGTCATTCAGGCATGAATCCAGATCATCTCCAGTTAGCAAAAAAAGAATGTGAAGAACTTTTGGAATTTGATCTAATAGAGCCATCGGACTCACAATGGGCATGCGAAGCATTCTACGTCAACAAAAGAGCTGAGCAGACAAGAGGAAAACTCAGGTTAGTCATTAACTACCAGCCACTTAACCATTTCCTCCAAGATGATAAATTTCCTATCCCAAATAAACTCACTCTTTTCTCCCACCTAGCCAAGGCCAAATATTTTTCCAAGTTTGATTTAAAATCTGGATTTTGGTAATTGGGAATCCACCCTGAAGAAAGACCCAAACCTGGTTTTTGCATCCCCGATCATCACTTCCAATGGAAGGTCATGCCCTTCGGATTAAAAACTGCACCCTCCTTGTTCCAAAAAGCCATGATAAAAATATTCCAGCCCATCCTCCATACCTCTTTGGTTTACATTGATGACATCCTGCTATTCAGCTATACATTGGAAGAACATGTCAATTTGCTTCGACAGTTTGAAGCATTGATAACACAATACGGGATCATGCTTTCAGCGAAAAAGATGGTTCTTGCCCAAAAGGAGATTGATTTTCTTGGAATGAATTTTATCCAAGGTGCATACAGTCCAGGACCACATATATGTCAAGAACTACTCAATTTTCCAGAGACCAACCTCACAAAAAAGCATATCCAACAGTTCTTGGGCATAATAAATTATGTGAGAGATTTCATCCCAAATATCTCTACATATATTTCTCCACTCACAGACATGCTCAAGAAAAATGCTCCATCATGGGGAAAGAAGCAAGATGAAGCAGTCAGGGAAATAAAGGAGATTTCTAAAAATGTCAAGTCCCTCTACATCCCATCAGACGGTAAGAAAATACTATAGACTGATGCCAGCAATGAGTATTGGAGTGACGTTCTATTCGAAGAAAAAGATGGCTAGAGGAAAATATGCGGATATGCCAGCGGGAAGTTCAAAGAAGCGGAGCACCATTACCATTCCACCATCAAAGAAATCCTTGCAGTAAAAAATGGAATCAAGAAATTCTATTTTTTCTTGATTCACACAGAATTTCTGATAGAGATGGATATGAAGGACTTCCCAAAGATGATCCAGATAAATGCAAAAATTATCCCCAATCCTCAAATTCTCATATGGGCTCAATGGTTCTCTCCATACAAGTTTCAAGTCAGGCACCTGAAAGGAAAGGATAGTATTCTTGCAGATTTTCTGTCTCGACCAGAAGAATTTTCAAAGAGATTTTCCTTGGCAAAGCTGAAGCCAAAGCAAAACCTAACCAATCACATCTTCATGTTCTCAAACGTATCAGGAACAAATTCATTGAAGCCAACAGATCATCCACCGGAGTTGTTCAACCTCATGGATCCCTTTGATCCATCGATTCTTATGGAAAGAAGAACTTATTATGAGCTTCAAGTTTTCCGGCGTAGTGGAGGATCAATTCTCAAGCCATATGGAGTCAATCCAGAATATCCATTCTGCCATATATTCATAGCTCAAGCCAAGGATTTTCCACAAGAATTATTATGGTTTTTCTGGTACCTATGTCATCAGTACTACATCTTCATGGAGTTCAAGTGCAATGTCTTCAAAGATTTCGACAACATTGAACCAGCTCTTAAAGTATTTTTATTATGGTTCAAGCCAAAAAGATATTGGGTAAAATGTTTCAGCGATTCCTACAATGCAAAAGTTTTCATGTTTCATAGGCCGGTGAAGATTATTAATGGAAAAGTCCAGGCACAGGCAAAAGTATCATTCTGGTGGAGATTTCCCGTGTCTATCTTATCCATGGAAGAAGAATACAGTGAAGCACAAAGAATTATCTTCCAGCAAAACAGGTGCATCCCGAAAGAAATATGGCCAAAAGATTGGGCAAGTTGGAATTATACCAGCACTCATCCTCACTGGGAAAAAGTCCGAGAAGCAGCAAAAGAATATCAAACTCCGTATGAAATCATTCGGGAAAAAATAACTCAAGACATTTCCAGGTTAAGGTTGCGGATCACATCCCACAACCCAAAGGAGAAGGAACATGCCGAAGGAGAACCTTCAAGTTCTAGGCGTTACTACACAAGATCTCTGAAAAGATGCCTAGAAGGCAAACCTAGAAGATCAATGGAAGACAATTATCTAAATTCCTGTTAATCCCACCATAATCCTACATTACCTACCAAAAAACCTTAAAAAATCATCTACCCATGCCAAAACAAAATACCACATCCTTCCAAACCACCCGGGTCCCACTTTCACATGCTTTCACATGCCTCCACATGCTCCATCACATGCAGCACACCATTTTCACATGCTTCCACAACCTTTCACATGCTAAACCACTTTTATTCCACTGCAGTCACATGTTTCCAGGAGCTTTTTAGTTGTTTTGCCTAAGGTCCTTCACATGTAAAAAGGGACCCACATGTAGATAAGTTTGCCATGTAAGATATGTTTATTTTAATGCAAGTTTGTCTTGTAATAACCTCCTAGCCCTATATAAAGGAGGCCTGGTAGTAGTTGTAAGATCATCTTAGAATTATCCTACAATCATCTTGTAAACTATCTTTTGTGATATATTACATATGAGTTCTTTCTAAATTTCCCTCTTGTTCTTTCTTTCGAATGGATGGAAAGGCCGGTCCATGTATGAAAATAGAGTAAGAATACTCTAAGAAAGTTAGCTTATTGTAGTACGAAAGTTTTCTGAGTTATAACAGTTGGGTTGATTATAGTACAAAAGTTTTCTGAGTTGTGTAGCTTGGCAAGCCGTCCCTTATGGGTTGTTGAAGCCAGCCCCTTTGGTAGGAAAACTTTTGAGACTATAATCAAATTAACTGTTAGTGCAGCTTGGCAATAGCCAGCCCCTTTTGTAGGAAAACTTCTGTATCTATGATATAGCTTGCTTTCTTGGAGTCTCGTGCTATGTTCGTTATACTGTGGGGGGAAGTAAATGAAACAAACCAAACTGGGAAGTATCATTACCTAGAAGAATTGAACAAAACCAAGCAGAAGCAGTTCCCCCTCAAAAAGCCGGTTACTGCTGAAGAAGCGGAGGAATATTTTTTGAAGATGAAAACTCGGAGTACGCTGTAATTGATCAACTTAGAAAGGCTCCCTCCAAGGTTTCACTTTTGTCTTTACTGATGAGCTCAAACGAACACCAGAAGGTGCTTCTAAAGACGCTGAATGAGGTGTATGTTCCAATTGAGACTACGGTTGAACAATTGGAAAGAATGGCAGAGCGATGTTTTGAGGTCAACAAAATCTCTTTGAGTCGAAATGACTTGCCTCCAGAGGGAGCTGCCCACAACAAGGCCCTTCGCTTGACTATCAAGTTTGAAGGATATTATGTGAAAAGGGTCATGTTGGATGGTGGGTCCAAAGTCGATATTTTCCCTCTATCAACATTACAGAGGATGGAAATTGGGACAGAAAGGATCAGACCAAATAATATTTGCGTGCATGCCTTGGACGGTGTCAAAAGGGATACGATAGGGGAAATTGACTTGATCCTAACCATTGGCCCCGTAGATTTTGAAGTAACATTCCAAGTTCTAGACATGGACACTTCCTATAACTTTCTCCTAGGAAGACCCTAGATCCACGCCGCGGGAGTCATGCCCTCTACTCTCCATCAAGTGGTCAAATTCGAACATGACAACCAATACATAGTTGTTCACGGAGAAGATGAACAGTCAATCTACAGGGACCCATCAGTCCCATGCCTGGAGGCTAGAAAGGGAAGTGAACACATCGTCTACCAAGCATTTGAAATTGTGGTCACCGGCCAGTGCGAAGAAGGAACCCCATGTTCTCAACCCTGTTCGTCAAACGCATCAATCATGGTCGCTAGTGAAATGATCAAACATGGGTACAAGCCCGGGAAAGGGCTCGAGGTATCCTTACAATGCATCACAGAACCCGTCACCTTGGCTACCAACAAGAAATTATGTGGCATAGGTTTCCATGCTACCGATGCCGACAAAAATTGGGCCAATAAACATAAGGAAAATGGGTGGGTCCTGCCTAAGCCAATCCCACACCTCGCCAGATCGTTTGTTAAGCCAAGGTATGAAGAAGAAGAAGAAGAAGAAGAAGAAGAAGAAGAAGAAGAAGAAGAAGAAGAAGAAGAAGAAGAAGAAGAAGAAGAAGAAGAAGAAGAAGAAGAAGAAGAAGAAGAAGAAGAAGAAGAAGAAGAAGAAGAAGAAGAAGAAGAAGAAGAAGAAGAAGAAGAAGAAGAAGAAGAAGAAGAAGAAGAAGAAGAAGAAGAAGAAGAAGAAGAAGAAGAAGAAGAAGAAGAAGAAGAAGAAGAAGAAGAAGAAGAAGAAGAAGAAGAAGAAGAAGAAGAAGAAGAAGAAGAAGAAGAAGAAGAAGAAGAAGAAGAAGAAGAAGAAGAAGAAGAAGAAGCCTTCACGGCTAACGAAATTGAGGAAATTTGTGAGGCAATGAGGCAAATGCTATACGAAGTCCACATGGTCCAACCGGGCGAAGGCTCGAGCACTTCTGAGGTGCAATACATGGGGCCCAATGCTAAAGTGCAAAACTGGAAAGCTACTCCAATCCCAATCAGGCGGGAATCCCCATGTTTTTTTGTTATTTTTGTTATCTTTCTCTTTTTCATTTATAAGAATGCAGACCTAAATAACATGACATGTTTGCGGACTTCATGCCCGTATCCTAAAACGTTATCTAACTGTGAAATAATGAATCAAGAACCAGAATATGATGAAGATGAGGCTTTTAGGGAAATAAAACGAGAATTGGAACAATTTGAGAATAAGACTAAGCCAAACCTAAATGAGACCAAGCCGGTTAATTTGGGAAGTTCCAAAAAGATCAGAGAGACCATGATAAGCATTCACGCCGAGGAAAAACCTAGAGATGCATTGATCCAACTCTTATTTGAATTTAAAGACGTGTTTGCAGTTTTTACGATGATATGCCAGTACTAAGTGTCGATCTAGTTGTACATAAGTTGCCAACTTATCCCGGTTGCCCACCTGTCTAACAAAAGCAAAGAAAATTCAAAACAGATATCAGCGATAGGATCAAAGAAAAGGTTGCCAAACAATTAAAAGCTGGTGTAATCCAAGTTGTCCGATACATCACATGGTTGGCCAATGTAGTCCCAATACCTAAGAAATATGGGAAGATCCGGGTATGTGTCGACTATAGAGATTTGAACAAAGCAAGCTCCAAGGACAATTTTCCATTACCAAACATCCACATCCTCATCGGCAATTGTGCCAAACATGAGATACACTCTTCTGTGGATTGTTATGATGGTATCACCAAGTCCTGATGGATGAAGAAGACGCGGAAAAGACAACATTCACCACACCATGAGGCACTTACTGTTACAGGGTCATGCCATTCAGTCTAAAAAGTGTCGGGGCAACTTACATGAGTGTTATGACCACCATATTCCATGAAATGACGCACCAACAAATTGAGGTGTACGTAGATGACATGATCATTAAATTCAGAATGCAAGAAGAACATGTACAAGACCTAAGAAAATTCTTTGAGCGTCTGCGCAGGTATGACCTGAAATTGAACCTAGCTAAATGTGCATTCGGAGTTCCATCTGGTAAACTCTTGGGGTTTATAGTCAGTCGGAGGGGCATTAAGTTAGATCCAACAAAGATAAATCCATCTGAGATCTACCACCTCCGAAAACCAAGAAACAGGTCATGAGTTTGCTGGGAAGGTTGAATTACATCAGTAGGTTTATCGCTCAACTTAATACCATATGTGAGCCCATATTTAAGATGCTGAAGAAAGACGCAGCGATTAAATGGACGGATGAGTGTCAAGAAGCTTTTGAAAAAATCAAAGAATATTTGTCAAATTCACCGGTGTTGGTTCCGCCTGAGCCTGGAAGACCTTTGTTCTTGTACTTGACGGTCTTGGAAAATTCTTTTGGATGTGTTCTCAGGACATGATGCGACCGAGAAGAAAGAGCAAGCCATATACTATTTGAGTAAGAAATTTACTTGTTATGAAGCTAAGTACACTTTGCTGGAAAGAACTTGTTGTACCTTAACTTGGGTCTCTCAAAAGCTTAGGCATTATTTGTTGGCCTATACCACTTATCTCATAACCAGATTGGACCCTCTAAAATACATATTCCAAAATCAATGCCCACGGGAAGGCTAGCCAAATGGCAAATCCTGCTCACTGAGTTCGACAGTATTTATGTCACCCGCACGATAATGTTAGCTCAAGCCTTGGCCGATCATCTAGCTGAAAACCCAGTTGATGACGAATACAAACCCCTAAGCACATATTTTCCATATAAGGAAGTAAATTCAGTTGATGTAATTCTAGAAGACACTAAGACTTGGAAAATGTTCTTTGATAGAGCTGTAAATGCAAAGGGTGTTGGGATTGGGGCAATTTGATTTCTCCCACTAGTCAGCACTATCCGGCTACGGCTCGGCTTTGATTCTTCTCTATGAATAACATTGTTGAATATGAAGCTTTCATCATGGGCATGAATATGGCAGTTGATCTAGATGTGGAGGAGTTAGTAATCATGGGAGACACTGATTTTATCATTCGGCAAGACCAAGGCGAATGGGAAACTCGAGATATCAAGGTGATCCCATACAGACAACATGTGGAAGATCTTAGCAAACGGTTCAAATTCGTTTAATTCAGGTATATTCCTCGATTCCACAATGAGTTAGCCGACACACTAACTACCTTAACTGCAATAATGTCGTATCTGGGCAATGTCCATATTGACCCGTTGGAGATTCAAATCCAATAAAGACACGGTTATTGCAACACGATTGAAGTAGTTTCAGATGTCCATCCATGGTACCATGATATTAAAAGGTTCCTGAAGGCAAAACAATACCTCGAGCAAGCCAATAGAGACCAAAAGAGAACTATTAGAAGTCTTGCCAGCAGTTTCTTCTTAAGCGGAGAAGTGTTGTATAAGAGAACTCCATATCTGAATCTTTTAAGATATGTAGATGCCAAAGAAGCTAAAAATATCATGAACGAAGTGCATTCAGGAGTATGTGGGCCCCACATGAACGAGTATGTCCTTGCAAAGAAAATCCTGCGGGCAGGTTATTATTGGATGTCCATGGAAAAGCATTGCTTCAGTTTTGTCCGGAAGTGCCATCGGTCTCAGATACACGGTGACCTGATTCATGCACTGCCTTAAACATTGCATCCTATGTCAGCACCTTGGCCGTTTGTGGCTTGGGGTATGAATGTCATTGAGCCGATCGAGCCGAAAGGCTCATATGGGCGCAGATTCATCCTGGTTGCTATTGATTATTTCACAAAGTGGGTCGAAGCAGTCACTTTCAAAGCCGTCACCAAAAAAGTAGTGGTAGACTTTGTACATTCCAACATTATCTGTCATTTTGGTGTTCCAAAAATTATCATTATCGACAACGCTGCAAATATGAACAGTCACTTGATGACGGAGGTATACGAACAGTTTAAAATTACGCATCGCAATTCTACCCCTTATCGACCTAAAGCCAATGTCGCCATTGAAGCGACAAACAAAAATATTAAGAAGATCCTTAAGAAAATGAATCAAAGTTCTAGGCAATGGCATGAGAAGATGCCTTTTGCATTGTTGGGACATCGCACAACTATGTGTACATCAGTCGGGGCTACACCTTACTTATTGGTTTATGGCACTGAAGCCGCAAAACCGGCAGAAGTCGAAATTCCCTTTCTTCGAATAATTGTTGAAGCTGAGTGTATATGGCCAAAATTGGGGAAGTCCGATTTTAGGGCCTCTATGGCATTCCAAGCTCGGTTTCGAGGGGATCGAAGCACGGTATGAAGTTATACCTCGAAGTACACCCCTCGAGAGAATATATCGGAGGCTCACCATGGTCTGCCTCTAAGCAGTACAAAATCAATGATCGCCATGAAAAGGCGGGAAATTCCCAAGGACACGTGGTTAGAACTGACAATGTCTGCAAGAAATAGTACAAGTCTATACTGAGCCGTTATACAGTTGTACCAATAGTATTTCCTTGTCATAATTATACATGTACTATGTTGGGATTCTCCCCCTCCTATATAAAGGGGATCCCTATAATTTTGTAAGGGAGATGATAATTGACTGCAATAGAACATTCTCTGCTTTCCTTGCTTAAACGTGCTCAACAATTATTCTACAGATTTATTGCTCTCCATTTTGTGTATTCACTTATTGTTCTTCACTTATTGTTCAACATTAATTTCCATAAACCGACCTCGAGACCCCCAGTCCCAGTGAGCTCGAGGCCCTAGTTTTGTAACAACCTTGGTTTGCATATCTTACTTTCCTTACTTACACTTAGAATTTTCTTACCTAACAACTAGTATTAAAATAAATCACATATTTTTAGAACCACAAATCAAATATAATTGTTAATACTCCCTAGTTGATGCCAGCATAACCTGATGACTTTCTAACATAGGGTCCCACTCCCTCATTGATTCCAGCATAACATGATGACTTTCCAACATAGGATCGCCATTCCCTAGTTGATACCAGCATAACCTGGTGATTTTTCCAACATAAGGTTTTCAATCCCTAGTTGATGTTACGTTTAGCCATAGGGTGTCCACTCTCTCATTTACATGCACTCCGGGTACACCATTCCCGCCCTTTTTATCGCTTTCAATAATGAAGTAGTATAGAATTTTGTTACAATAACTCACGAAATTTTCCTACTGAAAATTGGGGAAAAAATTGTTTGTTTCGGTGCCTGAGAAGGTTATACCTCGAGGCACAAGGTTCGAGATGAACAAAATAAGAAGTCTAAATTAAGATAAAAGGAAAGATTAAAAAAAAAAGAAAAAAGTTAAACCCAAAGTACAGAAGCGGAAAAGATGTGGACTGCTCAAGACAAGATTGAAGTCACAAGCTTTGCATGTCCCATCTTGATTCGAAAAAATTGAAGGAGATGGAACCAGCGCCTGCAGTTAACAAGCATCAAGATCAAGATCAAAGTCTCCATAAAGAACCAACAAAGACTCGAGACCAAGCTTCAGAAGATTTATAGATAGGATCTTGTAACTCGTAGCTGATAGGCTTAGTTAGTTTTCTTCACTTTGACTTTGGTGTAATAAGGAGCTCATCAATAGTAACAACAATAAAAGCAGTGAAATCATAGCTTCCCGCTAGTCCCAGCTACCAAAACATCCAGAACTACATTGACATGATTCCTTTATAGCCAAGGATATGTAGCAACCTTAGAAGCAAGGTTCGGTCAAACCTTTTCAAAATGCTTCCCATGGTGTATCAAAACGAGTAAAATTTGTTCGTGACTGCTCACTTTGTCTTTGCCCGAAAACTCTTCGTATTTTCGAGCAAAGAGGGGCAGCTGTGAGCATGTAATTTTCACCCTACAAAAAAAATATTCCTACAAAATTAATAAACAGACTATTCCTATTTATTTTTAGATTTTTTTTAGGATTTTGGTAATTATTTGTATTTAGTTGCATTTTTTCATTTTTAAAGTCATGGAAAATAACAAAATATATTTAAATCCTCATCATATAGCATTATTAGGTTTTTACTTGAATCTAGTATCTAACTACATAATTTAAATTATATTATTAGAAGAAGATCACCAAAAATTATTTACTTTTCGAATTTTAGTTTTATTGTTAAAATTAATAATTTCTCGTTTGAAAAATTTAAGATTGACTAATTATGTAAATAATACAAATAGATAATTAGTTTAATTTTATAATCTGAGATAATTTAGTACTTAATTTAAGATTTAGTTAAAATTAGTCAGATTTAAAATTAATTAAAGAAAATAAGAGTTTAATTAGCTTTGGCCGGACTGGGCCAAATTTAAGTCAGCCCAATCCCAATAGGTCCAAATTACCGAGCCCAATCCTCGAACCCAGTCTAAACTCCCACCTAAACCAAACGACATCATTAGATGTCAATCAATCCAGACCATTGATCTTCAATAAATTCAACGGTCCGAAACTAGCCTGGCATTTAACATATATATGTCCTAACTCCTCCTACGCCCCCCCCCCCCCC
>ML296842.1:51371-126859 GCA_005239495.1 Nicotiana undulata | reverse complement strand
TTTCAATCCCCCATTCTCTCACATCTCTCTCTCTCTCTCTCTCTCTCTCTCTCTCTCTCTAAGCCTCACCCAAACCCTAGCTGCCCTACCTTCCTCCGCCGGAATTCGCCTACGGCGGTGACAACACCTGAAATCGCCCACAAACCACCCCTGTAAACTACCCTCACTCTCCTTGACCTCCACCCACTAATCAAAACCCCATGATAATCAGTAAGTTTTGAGCTTGAAAAGAACCAGAAATCCTAGCTCCGCCCTAGAGCTGCCGCCGAAAATCGCCTACGGCGGCGGCGGAATCCCAAAACCACCCAAACATACCCTATACACTCCCTTCATACTTTTGAATCTCACCCTACCAATCAAATTCACAAAAAAACCCACAAAAATAAAAAAAACTCTTAGATCTGAAAACCCAGAAACCCTAGACTCGCCGCCGGAAATTGCCTATGGCGGCGACAGAACCCTAAACCTACCCAAACTCATACCAGACAACCACCACACCCCCTAGAACCCCAATCTACCCATATATCCCAAATATTCCCCACTAAAATCCCTAGATGTTAGATCTAAGATTTTCCAAAACCCTAGATATACCTTCCCTTTCCTTTTTACACCTAGTTCGTCCAACACTCCTCCTATCAAGATCTCCTATCAAGGATCTCAGATCCCTAATGGGAGTCTTGGCATGAGAGTTTTTAACGGCTAGATTCCCCTTTCCCAAAAATAGTTTTGATATAATTTCTTTCTTTTTCCTCTTGTTTTTCTTTTTTGTTTTTACTTATTTTTATTATTATGTGTTTATCTTGATTAATTTTATATTTTTTTTAGTATTACTGTTATTTATTTGTTTTCCGTTATTATTGTATTTTTCTTAAATTAATTAAGTATAACTACTGTTCTTTTGTTGTTATTTATTTAGTGTTTTATTTGGGTATTTATTTAGAATTGGGCCTCACTGAAACTCGTTCCACTTGGCTCATATATTGAGATTGTCTGTGATAGACAGGCACGTAGCTTTGTTAAAGCTTAAGAGCCCAAGGTCCTTAGACCAAGAGTCAAATGATTCAGGCCTAGAACTAGTCTGGTTCTGAGGCAATTCCAAGGCCCTTAAGGGTCAATTATGGAATCTGAATTTTGAATATTTTTAGAAAATGTTAGAAACTTCTAGAATATAGAAAAATGTCCCAATGATGGGTAGGAAGGGATAGGATAAGATCCCAAATATCCAGAAATTGGACAACTGTCCACTTTCTGAGATAAGGTACCAGAAATGGGACAACTGTCCAGATTTCTGTTTAGGAAAGATGCATTTTCCCTGATTTTAGGGTATGATAGCAGATTTCGTTTTGGTACCCAATCCTTATACCTTCACTCTATCACTCTATATAAACACTCCATTTCCTTCATTATAGTCACAGGCACACCTGAACACACATACACGAAAACATATACACACACAGAAATTTTAGAAATCACTAAATCTGCACTGCCTTAAGATTTTCTCTTCATTTTCAAAAAGAAAAACTTCTAGAAAATCAACCTTGGTCTTTCAGAAACAAAAATACATTCCTTTCGTGTTTTAAAATCCTGTTATTTTTCCTACTCTACTAGGTTGTCAAGTTTAAGCTAAGAACTTTTGGCGTTTCTGCTTGGTTTATTACTGTTGTCTTTACTTCAAGTTTTTCAGAGATTTATTTTCTCTATTTGTTTTCTTGCTGCTGTCAAGGTACTTTCTTAACAATGTAATGTTTAATTTCGTTCTTATCACGACTATAATTTTGTTGTTTATCAAAGTTTGTGTTTTGTTAAAATATGGTCTTGTGCATGATTATTTAAAGTTGTTTGGTAGGACGTTGTAAATTCATGTAGAGTTAGTCATTTTACTGTTTAGGCCATTCAAGTTGTATTATCTTTATGTCAAAATATTCTGAAAACTGCAAAAAAATATTCGTTTAAAGCTTCATATGTTCATAAAATGTATACGTTTGTATGTTATAGTAGAAACAAAAATAGCATTTTTAGAAAACTTGTGAAAATAGTAACAGGCAGATTTGTTATCATTGTTCAGTTAGTAAAAAATATAATAATTTAGCTCCTTTTTTATATTTTCTTGTATAATGAATTAGTCTAATATATTAGTAGCTTTACTATACTATTATAAACAATTAAATATAGTAATTCCTATTTTATTAGTTTTAGATCGTAAAAATTGATTTTATAAACAAACTGAATGGTAACCATGGTACATTTTCAGGCCCAAATTAATTGGGTCCATGAGATTTGTACTCTAGGTTTTCTGCTAATAAATTAAGTTGACACCGCGAGTAAAGACATTTACTCTTTAAAGTTTCAAATACACAATGATTTTTAAACTTGTCAATTTAATATGGTAATAATATAAGAAATAAAAACTTAGGAAATCAGTAGAAAATTATCAAATTTAACAAGATTTTTGGTTTACTTTACTCGCGTCACAAACCCCCTTCAGCTTTCTGTTTTAAAAGATAAATAAAATATAAGTAAAATTTTATAATTGCTATTATTAAATTTAGTCTCAAACTCGTTGAAACAAATGTGTATTGGACCAGAGTCATTTGGACTCAGTCATTACCAGGCCCAAATCATCTTTAATTAATTTCAGTTAGTTGTTCATAAAATGTGCATTGGACCAGAGTCATTTGAATTTATCATGAGGTCCAAATCTTCCTGAATTAAACTCGCTTAGGTGATTGAATGTGTATTGGGCCAGAGTTTGTTTGCACTAAGCCATTATCCGGCCCCAAATAATTTTCGATTAAGATTCAGTTTAGCTGGCCCAAATAATTGATAATGTATGTATTGGGCCAGAGTCCATTTTGGACTGTTCGGTAGCTAATACATAAGTTGCCCCATTTGATTTAGATAAAATGTATCACATGGTATTGGACTTTCACACCTAGTTACACGACATACGGTATTTAGCTTAGATACATAAGTATTACATTAGGTACTTGTAATCGAACTAAATATTACAATTATGTACACGCACGCGTGACATAGTTGTGATGCCAAAAACAAACCAAGGTACATGTTTGTGTGACCATGGTCAAATATTTTTAGTAAAATAAAATGTCTTAATCAAAAACTCGTACAAATGCTTTTAGGCGCGGTTTTTTAAACTACTATCGTGATTTCATACATGTTCGCGTGACATGATCCAATGTTTTCAAATAAATCCAAGGTACGCGTTCGTGCGACTTTGACCAATTTTTTCTTACACAAACTAAGTGTCGTGAATTGTGTACACGTACGCGTGACATAATTTTTGACATACCAAAGCTAAACGAGTATACATATGCATAACTCGTCTTAAGATAATTCTTTAAATACTAATAATTGAGTAATTAGAAGCGGTAACATAGGTCCTAAAATGAGTAATTAAAAAATTTAAGCCAAGTATAAATTCGTAAGACACCGTGCTAAAACCACGGAATTCGGGAGTGCCTAACATCTTCTCGCAGGTTAACAAAATTCATTACCCGGTCTTCTGGTTTTGCAAACTTTTACGGAGTCAAATTTCCTCGATTTGGGATTTTAAAATACATGGTGACTCAGAATACCGTAATAAATAATTTCGCGTGGTGACTCTTAAATTAATTAAATAAATCCCAATTCGGATAATGTCACTTAAATTTGAAAAACTTCCTTATCTCACCTTTTCGGGAAAAAGGAGGTGTGACAGTCGTGCCGATTATTGTTCCATTTGTTGATTTATACATAGTTAGGAAGAGAGTTAAAGCACGAAGGGTGATGTCGTGCCGTAATTATTATTTCATGATGGAATTTAGAGTAAAAGCACTAATGGTGATGTCGTGTCGTATTTATTATTTTATTGAGAGATTGAGAGTAAAAGCATGAAGGGTGATGTCGTGCCATTATTATTGTTTTATGGTGAAGTTGATGGTAAAAGCACGAAGGGTGATGTCATGCGATTTATATTTATTATGCTTATCCATTTCATTAGTTGAAGGTTTATTGACTGTTTCATGTTGTCATTCCCTGTTGTAGTTACCGTATTTTGTACCCCTTTCGCATGTCCCTCCCAATGGTATGTTTAATTACATGGGTGTCCTGTCATAGCCTCGTCACTACCTTGTCGAGGTTAGGCTCAAAACTTACAAAGTACATTGGGTCAGTTGTACTTATACTACACTCTACACTTCTTGTGCGGATTTTGGTACTGGTCTCAGTTGTACGTAAGGTGCATCAACTCGGATTAGTATTTATAGACTCGAGGTAGATCTGCTTGTGGCCGCTGACCTTGAAGTCCCCTTCCTATTTCTTTAATTACTGTTCATCTCATTCAAGACAATTGTATTTTTTCCAGTCTCTATATGTAGAACCTCTAGACGCTCATGTACTTGTGACTCCAGATCCGGGTTGTACTAAATATTGGATTATTATGATATTTCGTACTTCATTTTTGTCTGAATGGTTAAATTGTTCTAAATGTGTAAAGATGGTACAAGAATTACTCTAATGTTGGCTTGTCTAGCAAGTGAAATGTTAGGCGCCATCACAGCCCCAAAGGTTGGAATTCCGGATCGTAACATATATGATCATGTTGCATACCACAACAATGTTTGATACATATATTGGATCAGGTTATACGCCATAACAGTGTTTTATATATATAAGGGATCAGAATGCAAGCCGATAATGTTTACCGATATTGGGCATCTGATTGCACGCCGCAACCGTATTTATTATATATGTGGGATCGAGTTGCACACTGCAACGGAGCTGATGTGGTATAGTTATTCTTGTCTTTGATTCCTATTATTGTGTTGTGTTTTGAGACTGAGGAGTGATGAAATTCTAGGGACCTCTATCAGTTGTATCCTTGTTTCATTTATTACGTGATTATTTGTTTATCTTTCTCGTATTGCTCTTTCTGCTTGTCATCTGTATATGTAAAAATAATAAGTGAGTATCTTTTAACTTAAAGTCTCGTCACTATTTCACTGAGGCTACTTAAGATACTTACTGAGTACATGGATTCTGTTTCAGTTTGTACATCACTTAAACTCTCTTTATGTAAATTTCAAACATATATTGTAATTATTCTTCATTTCAGTTTGTAAATCTAAATCATAGTGTCTCATGACTTGTACTAATAGTCTTTGGGAGCTTGTTTAGAATTCAGTCATCTTATTTCCTTTTATTAATAATCAGTCATTTGAGTTACCTCATTTTCTGTTTGGCTTACCTAGCATTAGGCTTAGGTGCCATCACGATTGTATAGATTTTGGGTCGTGACATAATGTTTCAACTCCTTCTGTTTGTATCTCTTGTTAGCACCCTTCACATTCCAGAAAAGCCAAGTCATAGAGAAATATTTATTCCCCCTCCTCTATCTGGGGGTGCTGACTGTGAACCACCAAAAACCCTATGTAACACTTCAAAGTCATTCTTGGATGGCACAAAGCATAGTATAGGAAAATCACTCAAACTATGTTCAGACATATTACTCACTTTTTTTCCTTTATTTGGAGTAGTTGGTAAACTCTGTGACACCACTGTTGATTGGTTAGAATCATTTGTTAGGTTTCAGTTTTGATGATGAAAATAATATCCAAGGAAAGAATCCAAGATTGGAGGAATCTATTAAAGGAACTCAAGAAAAACATCCAAGATTGAAGGAATCAATCAAAGGCAAGAAAATCAATCCGAGATTGATTGAAGCCGAAAAGAAGTAGTGAAGATCTTTCAAGATGATCAATCAAGTTGCTATTAGTGGAAGGACCAAAAATCAAGGAGAAAATCTGGAGCTATCAAGACCTGTAGAAGGAAAGGTATTAAAGTCCTTTCATCAAGGAAGAGCAACGAAAAATAACCTTATTCTTGGAAAGAATCAATTTCCTTCCAAGGATCAAATCTCTTGGGTTGGCAAATCTCTTCAACAAAGGCCTCGTACAAATTATTTATACACATCCTTAAGCCTTAGAGAAACATACTTTGATCGAACAAAATACCCTCTCTATAACGACCCGACAGGTCGTTTTGAGATCCAGTGCGTCGTTCAGCAGTTAGGGGTCATGAACAACTTCATTTCGGGTATTGTGACTTGTGTGTATGGTCAGAATTGAAATTCAGGAGGTTCGGAGTTAAATTGAAAGGAAAATTCTCATTTCAGAAGCCTTAAGTTGAAGAAATTGAGTAAGACTGGAATTTTGAGTAATCGACCTCGGAATCAGGATCCGAAAGTTCCAGCATGTTCGTATGATGATTTCAGACTTGGGCGTATGTCCGGATTGATATTTGGATAACCCGGGAGAGTTTCAGTGTATATTGTGGAAGTCAGCATTTTTGAAGAAATTTCCTAAGTTTGGCTTGAAGCGCATTTCAATGATATTGATGTCTGTTTGGGATTCCGAGTCTGGGAATAGCTTCGTATGGTGATTCTGGAGTTGAGAGTGCGATCGGAAGTGAATTCGGATGTCCAGAGGTCATTTTGAAGTCATTTGGATAAAGATAGAAATTTGAAGGTTTTTGAGAAGTTTGACCGAGAGTTTGACTTTTTGATATCGGGGTCAGATTCAAGTTCCAAAAGATGTAGCAGGTCCATAATGTCGAATATGACTTGTGTGCAAAATTTGGGGTCAATTGGACGTGATTTGATAGGTTTCGGCATCAGATGTAGAAATTTGAAATTTCAAAGTTCATAAAGCTTGAATTTGAGTGCGATTCATGATTTCGACGTTTTTTGATGTGATTTGAGGCCTCGAGCGACTTCGTATCAAATTTTGGGACATGTTGGTATAATTGGTTAAGGTCCCGAGGGCCTCGGGTAGATTTGTAAAGGTTAACGAAATGATTTTCGGACAAAAAAGAAAGGAAAAATTGCAGAAATTTCTACTGCACTTTTGGACAACAATTTATGCATCGAAGAGCTAACTTTGGAAGCGTATATATAAGTATCTATAAAGAATCTGAACATTTGCAAAACATGAAAGTTATAGATATTGAAGTCTAGTTTTCCGAACATTAAACCATTTATCATTTGGAGTTTTGTGCAAAATGTTATGACCGATTGAAGATGGTTGGTGGAGCAGTTTTGCCAGAATTCTCTGATGCATGGAGCGGACTTTAGAAGAGAACACTTTTCCTCCCTTTTCACAATAGTTCAAAGAAGGAAAACCAACCATCACATCTAATCAACTGACACACCTTCCTTTTATATACTCAACCGTTAGAAACCCTTCTTATAATATCTGAAACTCCTTTTCAATCTCCATCGCCTAGAAACCCTGTCCAAAAACTTTCCTCAACCAAAGCTTTTCCATGGCCAAACACTCCAAAAATCCCTCTGCCTCTACCAGGAAGAGTGCTCGCTCTTAGAAGGAAACCCCCTTCTCAGCCTCTAGAACAAGTAGACCTAGGGTCCGACCATTCAGAAGGTTTTATCTCCTCTCAAGCAGACCTCTCAGATCATTCTCAAACTTAAGGAGAAAAAACATTGGGAAAAATACCTATGGAAGAACCCCCTGAATCCTTTACTCCAAATAAGTCGAAAATAGATCTATCCGAGTCTTTAGAGTCTGACCTAAATTTCTGGGATTCTCTAAACATGAATTTGTTTCATCGCTTTGCAAGACAAGTTAATTGCTCATGGGAGGGTATTCGACCTTGATGACATGGAAGCCCTAAATTGTAAGGTAAAAGATATGTTCGTTTATCAAGGCTGGTCAAAATTCTTTTCTGTTCTCCCTCCTAAAGTTTATGAACCCCTAGTGAAAATGTTTTATGCAAATCTTCGCTCTAGTAAGTCTGACAAGTTAGAATCCTTAGTGTTAGGGAAACGCATAACTCTTGATTGTGCCATGTTTGATTCAATTTTCCAGTGTAAGTGTTCTGGTTTTCCCATGCTTTTCAAAAATTCCTGGCCTGATGATTTTGAAATCACTTTTGATCAAGAAAAACGGTGTATTGTTGAGTGTCCATCTGAATCTCTCCCAAACTAGTTAGGTACAAGTGATGTTAGTTTTGAAACTCGTGTTCTAGCCCGCATTGTTGCAACTACTCTGCTTCCTCGTACTGGTTCTTTCTCAACCTTCTCTAGAAGAGATACTTTTCTTTTCTATTCCCTTGTAACAAAACTCAAGATCAAACTGTCCTCCTAGGTCATTAATTTTATGATTGAAAGTGCTGATGATCCCACCAGTATTCCCTATGGCATGGCCATCACTCATATTCTGGAAGCCCATAATATCTCTATCTCTGGATATCCCTTCATCCCTTTTTCAAAATCTTACTATTCCAGAGCGTTTGCGTGTATGGGGTATATGTGTGTGAAGGGCTCATGGGTTAAGAAGAAAGAAGATGAGATCAAACATGGTCAACATGATTCAAAGTCCAAACCCTCTATTTTCCATCATAGTCCTAGTGACCCTGACCTTGTTGTCAGCTGTCATCCATCAAAGATCTTCTTGCTGCTACTCAGTCCACTTGTGGATACATTCATGCAATCTCCAAAGAAACAGGGTCTGATGTGTCAAAGATAAGAGTTGCAGTTCTCAGAGTTAGGGAAAACATAGTCAAGGCATTCAAGGAGGTACACGACAGGCTTGATGGAGTGACTGTCTCAGCCAATGCCAGATTTGATCAGGTGAAGGAGGCGATTTGCAACACTCTTACCTATTTCTTGCGTCGTTAATATGAAAGTTTTAGACAATATTTTTTGTTGTGTTGTTTTGGACGGGATAACCAATCGTTGGATGATTTTTTATTTTTGTTTTTGTTTTGCCATAACTCTGCAAGCATATCATGCTATAAATTCTGTTTTAGTATATAGTATGTTGTTATCTTATCCCCTCTTTGCTGATGTCAAAAAGTGGGGGGTAGGATATATATAGTCATGCAGGTACATGCAGGGAAGTCGACTAGAAGTACACACAGGACGTAGTCTCAACGCGCGGCACCTCTTGAGGGGGAGTCATAAATCATGCAGGAGAAGTCAACTAAAGGAAGTAGTCTCAACAGCACCTATTAAGGGAAAGTCAACCGCATTCATTGAGGGGGAGTAAAATACAGGGAAGTTAATTGATGTTTACATATATTATTTTGTCATCATCAAAAAGGGTGAGATTATTAGGTTTTTGTTTTAATGATAAAAAAAATATAATTTCTCTTGGTATAGGGACTCAAGGAAAGCATTCAAGATTGGAGGAATAAATTAAAGACACTCAAGTAAAGCATATAAGATTCAAGGAGTCAATCAAAGGCATGGAAATCAATCTGATATTGATTGAAGCAGAAAACAAGTATCGAAGATCTTGCAAGATGATCAATCAAGTTGCTATTACTGGAAGGACCAAAAATGAAGGAGAAAATTCAACTCTATCAAGACCTATAGAAGGAAAGCTATTAAAGTCCTTTAATAAAAGAAAGAGAAACGAAAAATAACCTTATTCTTGGAAAGAATCAATTTCTTTCCAAGGATCAACTCTCATTTCTTTCCAAGGATCAAATCTCTTGGGTTCGCAAATCTCCTCAGCAACTGCCTCCTACAAAGTATTTATACACATCCTTAAGCCTTAGAAAAACATAATTTGAACCAAATACCCTCTCTTTGTTCTACTACAAACAATCATTGTAGTTCTCTATTAGACCTGTTGTGTAACAAGTTAGAGAAGAAAGAGAGAAAAATATTGGCGAGGCATTGTATCAAAAGGAAACGAGTGACATAGAAAATGAGCCACTGGTGTAAACCACACCATTCACGATTGTACTCGAGAAACTCATTCACTGAAAGAGAACTCCCTTGAAACCAAAGAGGACTGGAATAGGATTCACATTGATCCGAACCAGTCTAAAATTTCTGGTTTCTTTAATTCATGCACTTTATTTCAGCATCTTAATTTTTTCTATTCTTATTATCTCGTTATTACATCTAGTAGACTAATTAGAAAACTATTCAACTAGTAGCGATTAAAATATAAAAATAAATAATTCACCCCCTCTTGTACTTTCATCATTCACATCTTGATGTTGTCTAAGATATTGTTTTTGAGACTAAGTGCAGTTGTCCTTTGTAGTTTCTGGGTTTCCTCTATATGTTGATCACTAGTTGCGTTAGAATTACTTGGTTTTATGTGCATTAATATTTAATATTAGGACCTATGTGTTACTATTATTTTCTGTATGTCTAATGTTCAATTTTTTCTAATTATTAATTGCGCCTCCGAATTCCCTCACTTTTCCTCCCTTTTCACAATAGTTCAAAGAAGGAAAACCAACCATCACATCTGATCAACTGACACACCTTCCTTTTATATACTCAACCGTTAGAAACCCTTCTTTTAATATCTGAAACTCCTTTTCAATCTCCATTGCCTAGAAACCCTGTCCAAAAACTTTCCTCAACCAAAGCTTTTCCATGGCCAAACACTCCAAAAATCCCTCTGCCTCTACCAGGAAGAGTGCTCGCTCTTAGAAGGAAACCCCCTTCTCAGCCTCTAGAACAAGTAGACCTAGGGTCCGACCATTCAGAAGGTTTTATCTCCTCTCAAGCAGACCTCTCAGATCATTCTCAAACTTAAGGAGAAAAAACATTGGGAAAAATACCTATGGAAGAACCCCCTGAATCCTTTACTCCAAATAAGTCGAAAATAGATCTATCCGAGTCTTTAGAGTCTGACCTAAATTTCTGGGATTCTCTAAACAGGAATTTTTTTCATCGCTTTGAAAGACAAGCTAATTGCTCATGGGAGGGTAGTCGACCTTGATGACATGGAAGGCCTAAATTGTAAGGTAAAAGATATGTTCGTTTATCAAGGCTGGTCAAAACTCTTTTCTGTTCTCCCTCCTAAAGTTTATGAACCCCTAGTGAAAATGTTTTATGCAAATCTTCGCTCTAGTAAGTCTGACAAGTTAGAATCCTTAGTGTTAGGGAAGCACATAACTCTTGATTGTGCCATGTTTGATTCAATTTTCCAGTGTAAGTGTTCTGGTTTTCCCATGCTTTTCAAAAATTCCTGGCCTGATGATTTTGAAATCACTTTTGATCAAGAAAAACGGTGTATTGTTGAGTGTCCATCTGAATCTCTCCCAAACTAGTTAGGTACAAGTTATGTTAGTTTTGAAACTCGTGTTCTAGCCCGCATTGTTGCAACTACTCTGCTTCCTCGTACTGGTTATTTCTCAACCTTCTCTCAAAGAGATACTTTTCTTTTCTATTCCCTTGTAACAAAACTCAAGATCAAACTGTCCTCCTTGGTCATCAATTTTATGATTGAAAGTGCTTATGATCCCACCAGTATTCCCTATGGCATGGCCATCACTCATATTATGGAAGCCCATAATATCTCTATCTCTGGATATCCCTTCATCCCTATTTCAAAATCTTACTATTCCAGAGCGTTTGCGTGTATGGGGTATATGTGTGTGAAGGGCTCATGGGTTAAGAAGCAAGAAGGTGAGATCAAACATGGTCAACATGATTCAAAGTCCAAACCCTCTATTTTCCATCATAGTCCTAGTGACCCTGACCTTGTTGTCAGCTGTCATCCATCAAAGATCTTCTTGCTGCTACTCAGTCCACTTGTGGATACATTCATGCAATCTCCAAAGAAACAGGGTCTGATGTGTCAAAGATAAGAGTTGCAGTTCTCAGAGTTAGGGAAAACATAGTCAAGGCATTCAAGGAGGTACACGACAGGCTTGATGGAGTGACTGTCTCAGCCAATGCCAGATTTGATCAGGTGAAGGAGGCGATTTGCAACACTCTTACCTATTTCTTGCATCGTTAATATGGAAGTTTTAGACAATATTTTTTATTGTGCTGTTTTGGACGGGATAACCAATCGTTTAATGATTTTTTATTTTTGTTTTTGTTTTGCCATAACTCTGCAAGCATATCATGCTATAAATTCTGTTTTAGTATATAGTATGTTGTTATCTTATCCCCTCTTTGCTGATGTCAAAAAGTGGGGGGTAGGATATATATAGTCATGCAGGTACATGCAGGGAAGTCGACTAGAAGTACACACAGGACGTAGTCTCAACGCGCGGCACCTCTTGAGGGGGAGTCATAAATCATGCAGGAGAAGTCAACTAAAGGAAGTAGTCTCAACAGCACCTATTAAGGGAAAGTCAACCGCATTCATTGAGGGGGAGTAAAATACAGGGAAGTTAATTGATGTTTACATATATTATTTTGTCATCATCAAAAAGGGTGAGATTATTAGGTTTTTGTTTTAATGATAAAAAAAATATAATTTCTCTTGGTATAGGGACTCAAGGAAAGCATTCAAGATTGGAGGAATAAATTAAAGACACTCAAGGAAAGCATATAAGATTCAAGGAGTCAATCAAGGAAAGCATAGAGGACTGGAATAAATTAAAGACACTCAAGGAAAGCATAGAAAATGAGCCATTGGTGTAAACCACACCATTCACGATTGTACTCGAGAAACTCATTCACTGAAAGAGAACTCCCTTGCAACCAAAGAGGACTGGACTAGGATTCACATTGATCCGAACCAGTCTAAAGTTTCTGGTTTCTTTAATTCATGCACTTTATTTCAGCATCTTAATTTTTTCTATTCTTATTATCTCGTTATTACATCTAGTAGACTAATTAGAAAACTATTCAACTAGTAGCGATTAAAATATAAAAATAAATAATTCACCCCCTCTTGTACTTTCATCATTCACCTCTTGATGTTGTCTAAGATATTGTTTTTGAGACTAAGTACAGTTGTCCTTTGTGGTTTCTGGGTTTCCTCTATATGTTGATCACTAGCTGCGTTATTCTTTTGTGTCATTATTTGGTTACTTTGCCATGTAGTCTTGGTTGGTTCTCCTTTTTCAGCCATTCCAGAATCTTTAGCCACCTACATCTGCACAATCTTCTTTAGTCCTTTCTGTTTCCTTGCTTGATCAAAGAGTTGATTTGCAGTTCTTTCCTGTTCAGTTGGACATACATGGCCAAGCACTAGGTATTTTGCACAAAACATTGGCTTCCAGTAATAGATCATTGTTTGTTGGAATATTCTCCCGTGAGGTTTCATGACAGCTACTTCATCTGGCAGAGGCTTTTTGTCACATTAATCTCAACTCGCATTCTTGCCTGCTTGCCTGTGCATTATCAGAATACATAGGTGTGCTTATAGCACTAGCAATCCTACTTAAAGAATTACTAACCCAACAGTTCATAAGAAGTTTAGAAAACTTCAGTCACAATGGTGTTTCAGTTCAACGTCAAAATCAGTTCTCTAATTATTGAGGAAAGTGACACATGAGAAGCACATGGGCTAGTTAGTTAATACTAATTTACGGAAGGTTAGTTAGAGTTAGAGTTAGTTAGCAGTTTAGCTTCTTCTTATGCTAGATTAGTAGGGTAGCAGTTAGTTAGAGGGATGTATATATAGATATGTCAAGGCATGTAATCAGATTATTCTAGAGTGAAAATCTATTTTCTCTCTTCCATAGATTGAGAACTCTCTTCTAGAAACTTCAATTCCGCCATTAGAGCTCAAGCTTTAGCTCAATTCTAATATTCATTATGGCATCAGAGCGGGAGATTTAAATGACATTTAGCTAAGGATATCAATTCCGGTTGCTGCAATTCCTTACACATTCAGAGATCGAATACATTTTTCGTTCGAGCTAGAATTCGGTAGTTTCTGCAAATCAATTTGCACTTCCTGTGTTTTCAAGTTCAATTGGTAGAAGTTTAGAATCAATTCCAATGGAGACTAACGAAACTCCTTCTGGAAGTAATACAGGAATCACCGTTGATCATCACCATCCTCTGTTCTTACAACCATGTGATAGACCAGGTAGTTCGCTAATCTATATTCAACTCAAAATTCAACTCAAAGGCACTGAGAATTGCGCGTTATGGAGTAGATCGATGAAAATCGGTTTAATCGATAAAAGAAAATTAGGTTTTGTAGACGTAAGATGCACAAAGGACAAATTTGATAGATCTCTACATGAATTATGGGAGAAATGTAATGCTATAATGTTGTCTTTGATCATGAATGTTGTAAGTAGTGAGCTGGTTAGTGGAATTGTATACAAGTCTAGTGCACACAAGGTTTGGACAGATCTAAAAGACAAGTATGATAAAGTTGATGGATCTAGGATTTTCTACTTGCACAAAGAAATAGCTACACTATCCCAAGGGATTTCTTTAGTGTCTGCATATTTTGCCAAGTTGACAGACATTTGGGAAGAATATGATTCTCTTATGCCATGTCCAGGTTGTGATTGTCCAAAATCTAAAAGCTATGTTGAGAATTTTGAATATCATAGGCTATAGCAATTCCTAATGGGACTAAATGAATCATATAGTCAGCTTAGAAGTCAGATTTTAATAATGACTCCAGTTCCAATTGTCAACAAGGCATACTCGATGGTGATATCAAATGAAAGCCATAGGTCTTTGGGAAAGTTCACACAGACTAATGATTTGTCTGATGGAGTTGCATTATTTAGCAACAACGGAAATGTGAACTCAAGAAACAATTATAGACCTAGAAGGAATAAATTGTATTGTGATTTTTGCAACTACAAAGGGCATACCAGGGATAATTGCTACAAAATACATGGCTATCCCTCAGATTTCAAGATGAGGAAGAAGACAACTGGATATCAACAGAGACCTATGGAAAACTTAACAGCACACGAGATACATCAGACACCAGGAAAGCAATCAGCCAATACAGCAACACAGGAGGATAAACAAGCAATGAAGAAACCTACAACAACTATAATGCAAGGACAAGGCATAATATTCACCCAGGAGCAGTATGATCAGATATTAAAAGTTGATCAACAAAGACAAATCTGGTAATCACATGAAGGAGTTTGCATGTATTGTCAATGCTTTTGTTATGAATGACACAGTAGAGAATAAAGATAAAGAAAAGGACACAAATTGAATAGTGGAATCTGGGGCTACCAATCATATGGTACATAATAAGAAGTTGTTAAGAAAAGTAAATAGTAATATTGCTAGTATAGATACAAAGGTGTACTTGCCAAATGGTAAGTTTTTGGATATAGATTGCATATATGAATGCAGAATTGGTGAAAAAGAAGTCATTAAGAATGTACTGTATGTACCAGGTTTCAAATACAATTTGTTTTCTGTCTCAAAACTGACGAAGGACCTAAGATGCTTTTTGTCTTTTTATCGTAGTTTTTGGATAATGCAGGACCTTCACACTGGGAAGGTGAAGGGGATTGGTAAGGATCTAGAAGGACTATATAATCTGCAGCAGAAGAAGATTAAGGCAAATGCTACAGATATGCAAGTAGCAAATGGTCATGGGAAAGGAATTTGGCATGGAAGACTTGGACATGCTCCTGATAAAGTTGTGAAACAGATTCCCAACATGAATTGCAAGACCTGTAATAGTAGAATAAAGGAATGTACAATATGTCCTCTAATTAGACAAGGCAGATTTTCATTCCCTAAGAGTCTATCCAATACTGATAAACTTTTTCAATTGATACATGTTGATGTATGGGGGCCTTACAGGATACCTACCCATGACGGCTTTATATTTTTCCTTACTATTATTGATGATTGTAGTTGGATGGTTTGGATTTACTTACTTACACTCAAAAGTGATGTGATTGTATGCTTGAGACAATTCTTTAGTCTAATGAAGACATAGTTTGATTTGACAATCAAGATTTTGAGAAGTGATAATGGGACTGAGTTCTTTAATTCTGAGTGTCGAAGTCTTTTCCAATCTCTAGGTATAATTAATCAAAGTTCATGTGTACACACCCCATAGAAAAATGGGGTGGTTGAACAAAAACATATACACATCTTAGAGGTGGCTAGAGCAATAAGACTTCAAGACCATTTACCATTGAAGTTCTGGGGAGAGTGTGTTCATGCTGCTGTTTATATAATCAACAGAGTTCCTTTATCTTTGTTAGGAGGCAGATCTTCTTTTGAGATTCTGCATGGAAGATCACCATCTCTACAACATATGAGGACCATAGGTTGCTTATGTTTTGCCATCAAAATAGGTGGAGGTGATAAGCTAGCAGCCAGATCTACAGCAGTTATCTTGATGGGTACTCTTCTACACAAAAGGGATATAGGCTCTACAATATTTTGACTAACCAATTTTTAAATAGTAGGGATGTTACATTTATGTAGCAAATATTCCCTTTTCAGTTACTGAAAGAGGAGAAGCTGCAGGTTTACCCAAATGGTGTGGTGTAAAACACTAATTCTCCCAGCAAAGAGATATCACTTCAGGAACCAACACAAACTGCAGTTGCACCAGAAGAATTGGTCTCACCTCATGAAAATTCACCTTAAGCAGACTCACAACAACACTCACCTCATGCAGATTCACCTTCGGCAGACTCACAACAACACTCAGAAAAAGAGAGCTTTTCCCCTCAACAAGTTCCATCAACTGATGCACATGCCAACAATTAAGATTATCTTGTTGAATCTATGTTTCCTAGAGGTGATGAACAATTGAGAAAATCAACCAGAACAGTAAAAGAACCCATATGGATGCAAGATTATATAGTGCAAGGGACCTCCACAAAACATTCTTCCAAGACAGTATGCAGATATCCTTTACAAGATTACCTAAGTCACCAAGCTCTCTCAGCCAAATACCAGAGTTGTCTATCCAAATTCATTGCCACCAGAACCTCTTAGTTATGAAGAAGAACTAACAAGCCCTAGGTGGATAGAAGCAATGGATCATGAGCTAAATGCTCTCAAAGAAAATGGCACTTGGTCATTAGTTGACTTACCATAAGGCAAAATGCCTATTGGATGCAAATGGGTGTTCAAAATAAAGTACAAAGCAAATGGTGAGATAGAAATGTTCAAAGCAAGGCTAGTGGCAAAAGGATATAACCAGATAGAGGGACTAGATTATAAAGAAATTTTCTCCCCAATGGTGAAAATGGTAACAATCAGAGTTGTTCTGGCATTAGTTGCTGCTCACAAATGGAAATTGCATCAAATGGATGTTTAGAATGTATTCCTCCAGAGGAATTTATTTGAAGAGGTATGCATGTGCTTACCGCAGGTATTTCCTAACCAAGGGGAGAAAGTATGTAGGCTACACAAATCCCTGTATGGATTGAAACAAGTTTCTCGACAGTGGAACTTAAAGTTGACTGAATCACTCATCATTTCAGGTTTCACACAAAACCATTTTGATTACTCATTGTTTACAAAAAGAAGGAACACTAGATTGGTAATCATCTTAATGTATGTGGATGATCTTATTATCAGTGGAAATTATCAAAAAATGATCTCAGAAGCGAAGGACATACTTCACCATAGATTCAAAATCAAAGATCTGGAAGAATTGAGGTTCTTCCTTGGAATTGAAATAGCTAGGTCAAAGCAGGGAATTTTGATAAATCAAAGGAAGTTTGCACTAGGGTTGATTAGTGAGCTTGGACTGACAGGATCAAGGCCAGCAAACACACCAATGGAATGTAACCAAAGATTTACTACAACTGAATATGACAAGCAAAACAACTATGAAAGAGATGAGAAACTAGGAGATGCGGGATCATATCAAAGATTGGTAGAAAAACTGTTGTATCTCACAATAACAAGGCCGGACATATGTTATGTAGTACATGTGCTCAGTAAATTTATACATTTTCCTAAAAGATCACACATGGATGCAGCAATTAGAGTGGTCAAATACATAAAGGGTGTTCCAGGACAAGGATTGCTAATGATCTCAAATCAGTCGACAAAGTTAACTGCTTTTTGTGATGCAGACTGGGCATCTTGCCCAGCATCTAGAAGACCAATAACATGGTTAGTGATGAAGTTAGAGGACTCTTTGTTATCAAGGAAATCAAAGAAGCAGTGCACAGTATGGAGGAGCTCAGCAAAATCTGAGTACAGGAGTATGGCAGTTGGTGTCTCAAAAATTCTATGGCCGACTGGACTCGGTAGAGAATTAGATGCAGAAGTTGATTTACCAGTCGAGCTAAATTGCGACAGCAAAGCAGCAATTCAAATTGCTACAAATCCCATATTCCATGAGCAAACAAAACATATAAAAATAGACCTATATTTTATTAGAGAAAAGCTCCAACAAGGAATCATAAAGACCAGATATATAATGTCAAAAGATCAAGATGAAGACTTGTTTACCAAAGCTCTGGGCAAGCTACAACATGTATATCTGATGAACAAGCTAGGGATGCTCAATTTGTTCGCACCATCTAGCTTGAGGGGGAGTATTGAGGAAAGTGACACGTGAGAAGCACATGGGTTAGTTAGTTAGTTAGTTATAACTAATTTACAGAAGGTTAGTTAGTTTAGTAGTGTATTAGTTAGTTAGAGAGATGTATATATAGAGATGTTAAGGCATGTAATCAGACTATTCTAGAATGAAAATATATTTTCTCTCTTCCATGGATTGAGAGCTCTCTTCTAGAAACTTCAATACCGCCACTACAGCTCTAGCTTGAGCTCAATTCTAATCTTCATTACCAATGCCTTAATATGATGGGTCGATTGATGATGGAATATGGGCCAGGGGACAATATTTCGTACGTATCATCAATGGTTTTAAGTTTGATGATATATTACCCTTCTTCATGCATGAATAAATCGGGATTTGTTGTATTAGTCCAATTCTAGTCAATATATCTTCTCAATCCGCAATTACATAAGGTATTAAAGATCCCCTCCAGTTTTATGTTTGTCGTTCAAACTTCCTCTTTTTCCAATTGAATCACAATTTGTCCATTAATATATCATAGGGACATTTACAAAGCTAGAATGAAATAAATTCATTATCTGTTTTGAATATACATGAACAGTTTAATAATTCTAAAGCTACCAAGCACAAGAAGCAGCTATGGCCGTAACGCATGTACATCTTCAATTCCAGCTTCCGCCATACACAGCAACATCAACATCCAAAATCTGCATGCAAGGTGCAGAAGTGTAGTATGAATACAATTGACCCCATATACTCAATAAGTAACAAACCTAACCTTAGGTTGAAAGTAGTGAAGATCTTGGATAAAGGTCAGAGTCCAACACCAACAACCAGGAACAACTCGTAACAATATAACTAAAGCAGTAAAAGTAATAACTCAAAGATGTTGAGGTGACGCGCATGCTAGGTGACAGGCGCATGGGCGTGCTTTGTGTAATTTATGATTTAGTTGGTTCTGTGTAGTTACCTAATCTAGTCTTTATCCATGAAATATCTGCAAGCTAGAGTAATTGAGCTATAATCCATGTTAGAAATCATGTTTAAGCAATATGCTTATCCTGTTGGACCCACTGGTTTCATTGGATCAAAAGTTGAAAGGTCTGTTAAATACTGAGTGTGGTGATGAAGTATATCAAACAGTGGTAAATTGTCTTAACGAAGTTGATTTCATAACTCATTTTGTAAGGTGAAGCAATGCACGTCATTGGGAGTTTCTAGTGAAGAAGAAAGGTTATCTTAAACCAGTATATTCTCGTGGACCAGAAAAATTCCTTTTCTTTTCCTGAAAAAGAAAAATAATTTCTCTGGAAATTGCAAAGTTGTTTATTTAGTAATGAACAACAAAATAGCATTTTGGAAATTAAATCATTGTGACATTAGAAAACAATTATTCAGATGCAAATCATTTTTATGTTTACAAAAATTTTGTCCAAAAGTATTTTCTGAAAAAACTATTTATATGTCAGCTAGAACTCTTTCGGTTTGTTTAAAAAGAATAAAACGTAATTGAATTCCGAAAATAAATGTGATATTTCTCTTTGATGCAAAAACTCTGAATTAGTAACAGATTTTCTGTAACGACCTGGCCGGTCGTTCCATGAGATTAGCCTCGTTTTCCCTGTTTTTGTCTTATCATGTGTTGCTCTGCCTATTTATGTTGTGTTGGGACGGTAGGTTTGGGTTCGGAGTGGTCGTGGTAAGAAATGAGACACTTAGTCTCTTAAGTTGGCTTTATAGTTAGAAAAGTCGACCAAAAGTTGACTTGTAGGTAAACGACCTCGGAATGTGAATTTTATAGCTCGGACAGCTTCGTTAGGTGATTTGGGACTTAGGAGTGTGTTAGGAATGTGTTTCGAAGGTCCAGAGTAGAATTAGGCTTGAATTGGGGGACTTGAATTTTTGGCTATTTCCGGTTGGCAGCGGAAAATTAGCTAACGGGGTCGGAATGGAATTTCGGAAGTTGGATTAGGTTCGTAGTGTCATTTGTGAGGTGGGTGAAAAATTTCAGGTCAATCGGAGGTGTGTTGGGTGGTTTCGGCGTCGTTGGCGGAATTTGGAAGTTTCTAAATTCTTAAGCTTGAATCCTAAGTTGATTTAGTGTTTTGGCTTTGTTTTGAATGGTTCTAAGGCTCGACTAAGTTTGAACAAGGTTATGGGATGTGTTGGCATGTTTGGTTGAGGTCCCGAGGGCCTCGGGTGAGTTTTGGGTGGTTAACAGACCAATTTTAGGACTTTAAACTTGGCAGATTTTCTGGTGTTGTTGCAGAGAATTTTTGTTCATCGCGTTCGCGGTGGGCTCCCACGTTCGTGAAGAGTAAATGGGAAGCTGAGAGTTTTATTCATCGCGTTCGCGAAGAGGAGGACGCGAACGCGGAGTTTTGGGTGAAATGATCATCGCGTTCACGCTCTGAGGCCCGCGTTCGCGTAGAGAAGTTGGGGACCCCAGGTCATTGGTCTATGCATTCGCGAGGTAGGGAACGCATTCACGAAGGCTTGAGGTCTGTAAAGCTTCGCGTTCGCGAAACATTTTTCCGCATTCGTGAAGAGTGTTTGGAAGGCAATCGAGGTTGGCCTACACGAACGCGAGAGGACCGCCACATTAGCGAAGAAGGAATAACTGGGCAGACAGTTTTACGTTAAAAATCGAGGGTTTAAGTCCAATACCTCATAAACCATTGGAAAGCTCGGGAGACGGCAAATTTTGAAGACATTTTTAGTAAAGTGATTGGAGAAAGCATTTCTCACTTAGTTTTGGTTCAATTTCATGATTTAGTGTTGAATTTCATCCTTTAATTTGAGTAATTGGAAATGGAAATTGAGGGAAAATGGAAGAAATGTTTGGGAATTCTTTTGGGAATTTGAATGGTCATTTGAGGTCGGATTTCGATGAATTTGATATGGGTAGACTCGTGAGGGAATAAGGACTTTAGTTTTGTGATTTTTATTAAATTCCGAGACATTGGCCCGGGGGTCGGGTTTGGCCAATTTCGGGAGTTTTAGTTAAATTTGATAATCTTTGAGTGGCCTTTGTTCCTTTAGCATATATTGATTATATTAATCTGGTTTTGGTTAGATTTAGAGCAATTGGAGGCCGAGTCAAGAGGCAAAGGCATCACATATTAGTATTTTGGTCGGTTTGAGGTAAGTAACAATTGTACATCTAGACTTGATGGTATAAACCCCGGTATTTCGTATTGTTTTGATAAATGTGGTGACGCACATGCTAGGTGACAAGAGTGTGGGCGTGCACCGGTAGGGATTGTGACATGGTCCGTCCCGTAGCGACTACTATGCCGGGAATTTGATTTGAAATCATATGATATCCCGTATGTTAGATATTAATACTATATTTGGGTTGTACGCCATGTTTGGGGCCTTGTGCCGACCTGTTTGGACCTTTAGGGGGTAATTTACTACTTCTCACACTAATAGACAGAAAATATAAACTGAGTCATGTTTTATACATGTTCACTATTTATTCCTGTTTATCACTCTGTTTTTAATTAATGAAAGATATTTCAAGCTGAGTCCCCGTGATTTGTGTTGAGTTTACCGAGTGGCTTGTGAGGATGATGACTGAATGAGGTCGAGAGTCGGATCGGGTTGCACGTCGCAATGAGATATACGTGGATCGGGTTGCACGTCGCAGCGAGATATTGGACTGAGCTGCGCGCCACAGCGATATAGCGCTCGGGCTGTAGGAGCTCCTCTGAAGTTTGTACACCCCCAGTGAGCGCAGTCGACTACTATATGGATTGGGATGCATACCGAAGCAGATATTATATGTATTGGGTTGTACGCCGCAGCGGTTATATATATATGGTACTTTTTGAGTTTGAGTGTTGGGTGAGAGCATTTACTTATGATAGTTGAGTCACGAGTGATTGAGAGGCATGCCGGAGAGGCTTTATTTGCGAGTGACAGTGTGCCCGAGGGGCTGATATTTTATGAAACCGTTGTTTTCACTCTCCTTTACACTAATCCTCTAATGAAATTGTTATACAAATGTTTTACTCGGATTTTAATGGAAACTTGGGATTTTTATTAAAATATCCGAAGTGGGGATTCATGACTTGATGTATTTATTTTTTTTCATTTATCACATGGTTTTACTGATTTTAAATGCTCGTCACTGCACTCAAGTCTTTAGTTATAATTGTTACTTACTGAGTTGGCGTACTCACGTTACTCCCTGCACGAGGTGTGCAGATCCAGGTACTGGGTCAGAGCGCTAGCTGATTCACGCTTTCTTTGGGAGATCATTCGGGGATTGAGGTAGATGTTCGGCGTCCGCAGCATGCCCCATTTCCCTTCTTATTTTGTCATTTTACCTATTTCCATACTTGTAGTAGTAATGAAAATGGTATTGTATGTAACACTTCTTAGATGCTCATGACGGTTGACTCCAGATGTTTGGGGTCGTGTTTAAACTTTTGACAATTTGTTTTTATTGTTTTGGAAATGCTTAAAACAGAATTTTAATGGATAACTTATGTTTTAGACGGAAAATCTTATATGTTATTCTCGGTATTTTGGCTAGCCTAGTATCATGATAGGTGCCATCACGGCCAGTTTAGGTTTGGGGTCCTGACAAGTTGGTATCAGAGCCTAAGTTACATAGGACTCACCGGTCATGAGCAGGTTTAGTAGAGTCTTGCGGATCGGTACGGAGACGTCTGTACTTATCTTCAAGAGACTACATAACCCTTAAGAAGATCTCGCATTCCTGAATTCTGTTGTGCGAATCTGTTGATTCTAGAAACTAAACTTCTATTGTTTCATTCTGTCACAAATGGTGAGGACATACGCTACCGATCAGGGTGACCAGCTAGGCAGCGAGGGGTGGAGGTCGTGGTAGAGGTAGAGGTGCAGCACGTGCAGCAGTCGGGGCAGTACCCGTAAACCCACCTATTGTTCCGGATCAGGTCCCTACCGTAGATGTTCCAGCGGGACCGTCTTAGGCACCCTCAGTGCCTATTGTGATTCCGGGTCTTCAGGAGACTTTAGCCCAGATTCTGACTGTGTGCACCAGTCTAGCACAGGAAGTTGTTGTTTTTACTATAGCCTCTACTTATCAGGACGGGGGAGGCACCCAGTCTCCTACCGCCCGTAACCTGAGCAGGTCGTTCAAGGACTTCAGACACCGGAAGCAGCTCCAGCCCATTCGGTTGCACCTGTCCAGGATTATGTGATTCAGGTTATGCCAGATGACGAGCAGCGTAGGTTGGACAGATTTGGTAGACTTCATCCTCCGACATTCAGTGGTGCTGAGGGCGAGGATGCCTAGGGTTTCTTAGACAAGTGTTAGAGGATTTTTTGTACTGCAGGGATATTAGAGACCAGTGGGGTCTCGTTTACTTCTTTCCATTTCTTAGGACCTGCATTCACATGGTGGGAGTCATATGAGAGGCGTAGGCCTGTTGGTGCAGCACCCCTCAGTTGGCAGTAGTTCTCCACTCTCTTCTTAGAGAAGTATGTTCCCTAGTCTCACAGAGAGGAGCTGCGTAGACAGTTTGAGCGGCTGCGTCAGGGTGAGTTGACAGTGACATAGTATGAGATGAGGTTTCCTGAGCTAGCTCGTCATGCTTCAGAGTTAGTCCCTACTGAGAGAGAGAGGATCAGGAGGTCGTGGATGGCCTCACTAATCAGCTTCGCATTCTGATGACTAGATAGAGGGTATCGGGTACTACTTTTGAGCACGCCGTGGATATTGCCCCAGATATTGAGGCAGTTCGCCGTCAGGAGCGAGATGAGAGGGAGGCCAAGAGGCCTCGGGGATCTGGTAGTTTTAGTAGTTCCCCCTCCAGGGGTCAATTTCAACATAGCAGAGGCCGCTCATTTAGGCCTCCTGAACCAGTTCGCCCATCCTATAGTGGTACACCATCGAGGCACGGACCCCGGTAGTTCTCATCCAGGTTGTTCTTCATTCAGTGCTTTTCTAGCCCTGAGTTCATCTCGAGCACCATCGGTTCAGGGATCCTCTATGCATGGTTCTTCTAGTGGTTATCCTGGAGCTAGGGGTTCCCTTCAGTCCCCGTCTCCAGCTCCAGGGAGCTGTTATGAGTGTGGGGAGTTCGATCATATAAGGAGACAATGTCCTCGTCTTCTTGGGGATCCATCTCAAGAGAGGAGTCATCCCTCGACTTCAGCTCCAGTTACTTCACCACCCGCCCAGGCAGCTAGGGGTGGGATCAGATAGCTAGAGGCTACCGTAGATGGGGAGGTCGATCAGGTAGAGGTCAGGCCCGTTTTTATGCACTTCCAGCTAGACTAAATGCTATGGCCTCAGATGCAGTCATTAAAGGTATTTTCTCAGTCTGTCACTGAGATGCTTCGGTCTTATTTTATCCTAGTTCTACGTATTCCTATGTTTCATCACACTTTGCTCATTTTCTAGATATGCCCCGTGAGTCCTTCGTTACATCTGTTCATGTGTCGACTCCGGTGAGCGATACTATTTTTATGGACCGTGTGTATCGGTCATGTGTGATATCTATTGGGGTTCTGGAAACCCGAGTGGAACTGTTGTTGCTTAGCATGGTGGACTTTGATGTGATATTGGGCATGGATTGGCTATCTCTATGTCATGTTGTTCTAGATTGTCACGCTAAGACCGTGACCTTAGCGATGCCAAGATTTTTGAGAGTTTAGTGGAGAGGTTCTATTGAGTATGTGCATAGCAGGGTGATTTCATACCTGAAGGCCTAGTGTATGGTAGAAAAAGGTGTTTATCGTATTTGGCTTTCATCCCGCTATCGATTCTGTTCCTAGGGTCCATGATTTTCCGGACGTGTTTCCTGCCGATCTGCCAGGCATGCCACCTAATAGGGATATTGATTTTGGTATTGATCAGGTGTCGGGCACTCATCCCATTTCCATTCCACCGTATCGCATGGCACCGGCAGAGTTGAAGGAATTGAAAGAGCAGCTTCAGGAACTCCTATATAAGGGGTTCATTCGGCCTAGTGTGTCACCTTGGGGTTCACCGGTGTTGTTTGTGAAGACGAAGGATGGTTACATGAGAATGTGTATTGACTACAGTCAGTTGAACAAGGTTACCGTCAAGAACAAGTATCCTTTGCCTCGTATTGATGATTTGTTTGACCAGCTTCAGAGATTCAGGGTGTTCTCTAAGATTGATTTGAGATTCGAATATCATCAGTTGAAGATTCAGGATTTAGATATTCCCAAGACAGCTTTCAAGACTCGTTATGGTCATTATGAGTTTATGGTGATGTCTTTTGGGCTGACCAATTCCCCAGCAGCATTTATGCATTTGATGAACAGCGTGTTTCAGTCCTATTTGGATTCCTTTGTTATTGTGTTCGTTGATGACATCCTGGTATATTCTCGTAGCCAGGAGGAGCATGCTCAGTATTTGAGAGTGGGGATGCAGAGATTGAGGGACGAGAAGCTTTATGCAAAGTTCTCCAAGTGTGAGTTTTGGCTCGGCATAGTAGATTTCTTGGGCCACGTGGTGTCCAGTGAGGGTATTCAGCTTGATCCGAAGAAGATAGAGGCGGTGCAGAATTGGCCCAAACCATCCACAACTACATAGAATAGGAGCTTCCTTGGTTTGGTGGGGTATTATCGTCGCTTTGTGGAGGGGTTTTCTTCTATTGCTTTGCCTTTGACCAAATTGACCCAGAAGGGTGCTCCGTTCAAGTTTTCGGACGAGTGTGAGGAGATCTTTCAGAAGCTCAAGGCTGCATAAACCTCAACTCCAATGTTAGTATTGCCATCAGCTTGAGGTTCTTATACCGTGTATTGTGATGCCTCAAGGATAGGCATTGGTTGTGTATTGATGCATGAGGGTAGGGTGATTTCCTACACCACTCGTGCCAATTGAAGACTCGTGAGAAGAATTACCCAGTGCATGATATCGAGATAGAAGCCATTGTTCACGCCTTGAGGATTTGGCGTCAATATTTGTATGGGGTACATTGTGAGGTTTTCACTGACCACCGGAGTTTGCAGCATCTGTTTAAGCAAAAGGATCTCAATTTGCGTCAGATGAGATGGTTGGAGCTTCTGAAGGACTATGATATCACTATTCTATACCATTCGGGTAAGGCCAATGTAGTGGCCGATGCTTTGAGTCGCAGAGAAGAGAGTTTGGGGAGTCTAGCATATCTTCCAACATTAGAGAGACCATTAGCACTTGATGTTCAGGCCTTAGCAGGTCAGTTTGTGATATTGGACTTATCAGAGCCTCGCCGGGTATTGGCTTGTGTAGCCTCCAGGTCTTCTCTTTATGACCGGATCAGAGAGCTCCAGTATGATGACCCACATTTACTCGTTCTTCGGGATAGGGTCCGGCGAGGTGATTCCAGGGATGTATTTATTGGTGATGATGGGGTTATGAAGATGCAGGGTCGGATACATGTGCCTAATGTGAATGGGCTTCGAGAGTTGATTCTAGCAGAGGCCCACAGCTCGCGGTATTCCATCCATCCGGGTGTCGCGAAGATGTATCAGGATCTGAGACAGCATTATTGGTGGAGGCTGATGAAGAAATATATTGTTGGATTTGTAGATCGGTGTCTCAACTGTCAGCAGGTCAAGTACGAGCACCAGAGACCAGGTGGATTGCATCAGATGCTGGATATTCTGGAGTGGAAGTGGGAGTGGATCACCATGGACTTTGTAGCTGGGCTCCCACAGACTTCGAGGAGGTTCGATGCCATATGGGTTATTGTGGATCAGCTGACCAAGTCCGTGCACTTCAGTCCTATTGGTACTACTTATTCTTTGGAGCGGTTAGCTAAGATTTATATCCGGGAGGTTGTCTGGTTGCATGGTGTCCCAGTTTCTATCATTTCTGACAGAGGTACTCAGTTCACATCGCAGTTTTGGAGGGTCGTGAATAGAGAGTTGGGTACTTAGGTTGAGTTGAGCACATAATTTCATCCTTAGATGGATGGGCAGTCAGAGGGCACTATTCAGATACTGGATGACATGTTGCGTGCTTGTGTCATTGATTTCGAGGGCTCATGGGACTAGTTTCTTCCACTCGCTAAGTGTGCATATAATAATAGTTATCAGTCGAGTATTCAGATAGCTTCGTATAAGGCTTTATATGGGAGGAGGAGTAGATCTCCGGTTGGTTGGTTTGAGCCGGGTGAGGCCAGGCTATTAGACACAAATTTGGTACAGGACGCGTTGGATAAGGTGAAGTTGATTCAGGAGCAGCTTCACACAGCACAGTCTAGGCAAAAGAGCTATGCGGATTAGAAGGTTCGGGATGTGTCTTTCATGGTTGGGGAGAAGGTTCTGCTGAAGGTGTCACCCATGAAGAGTGTTATGCGGTTAGGGAAGCAGGGCAAGTTGAGTCCCTGATTCATTGGGCCTTTTGAGGTGCTTCAAAGGGTTGGAGAGGTAGCTTATAGACTTGCATTTCCACCTAGCTTGTCGAGCGTGCATCTGGTATTCCATGTTTCCATGCTTCGGAAGTATGTTGGTGACTCGTCTCATGTTTTGGACTTCAGCACAATTTAGCTTGAGGGTTATATGTCTAATGAGGTAGAGCCAATGGCTATTTTGGATCGTTAGGTCAAAAGGTTGAGGTCTAAGGATATAGCTTTGGTGAAGGTGCAGTGAAGAGGGCAGCCGGTGGAGGAGTCCACCTGGGAGATTGAGAGGGAGATGCGGAGCAGATATCCTTGCCTATTTGAGACTCCAGGTATGTTTCTAGACGCGTTCGAGGACGAACGTTTGTTTAAGCGAGGGGAGAATGTAATGATCTGGCCGGTCATTCCGTGAGATTAGACTCGTTTTCCTTGTTTCTGTCTTATCATGTGTTGCTCGGCCTATTTATGTTGTGTTGGGTCGGTTGGTTGGGGTTCGGAGAGGTCATGGTGAGAAATGAGACACTTAGTCTCTTAAGTTGTCTTTATAGTTAGAAAAGTCGATCGAAAGTTGACTTATAGGTAAACGACATCGGAATATGAATTTTATAGCCCGTACAGCTTCGTTAGGTGATTTGGTACTTAGGAGTGTGTTCGGAATGTGTATCGGAGGTCCGGAGTAGAGCTAGGCTTGAATTGGCGGAATTGAGTATTTGGCGATTTCTGGTCGGCAGCGAAAAATTATCTATTGGGGTCGGAATAAAATTACGGAAGTTGGATCAGGTCCTTAGTGTCATTTCTGAGGTGGGTGCAAAATTTCAGGTCAATCGGAGGTTTTTGGGGGTTTCGGGGTCGTTGGCGAAATTTGGAAGTTTCTAAGTTCTTAAGCTTGAATCCAAGGTTGATTTAGTGTTTTGGAAATTTTTTGAGTGTTTCGAAGGCTCGAGTAAGTTTGAACGAGGTTATGGGATGTTTTGGCATGTTTGGTTGAGGTCCTGAGGGCCTCGGATGAGTTTCGGGCGGTTAACGGACCAATTTTAGGACTTTGAACTTCGCAGAATTTCTAGTGTTGTTGCAGAGAATTTTTGTTCATGGCTTTCGCGGTGGGCTCCCACATTCGCAAAGAGTAAGTGGGAAGCTGAGAGTTTTATTCATCGCGTTCTCGAAGAGGAGGACGCGAACGCGGAGGTTAGGGTGAAGTGTTCATCGCGTTCGCGCTCTAGGGCCCGCCATCGCGTAGAAGAGATAGCAGTTGGGGACCCCAGGTCATTGGTCTATGCATTCGCGAGGTAGGGATTGCGTTCGCGAAGGCTTGAGGTTTGTAAAGCTTCGCGTTCGAGAATCATTTTCCGCATTCGCGAAGAGTGTGTGGAAGGCAATCGAGGTTGGCCTACGCGAACGCGAGAGGACCGTTGCATTCGCGAAGAAGGAATAACTGGGTAGACATTTTTATATTCATAATCGAGGGTTTAAACCCAACACCTCATAAACCATTGGAGAGCTCGGGAGAAGGCAAATTTTAAAGAGATTTTCAGTAGAGTGATTGGGGTAAGCATTTCTCACTTAGTTTTGGTTCAATTCCATGATTTAGTCTTGAATTTCATCCTTTAATTTGAGTAATTGGAGTGGAAATTGGGGGAAAATGGAAGAAACGTTTGGGAATTCTTTTGGAAATTTGAATGGCCATTTGAGGTCAGATTTCAATGAATTTGATATGGGTAGACTCGTGAGGGAATAAGGACTTTATTTTTTTAATTTTTATCGAATTCCGAGACGTGAGCCCGGGGGTCGGGTTTGGCCAATTTCGGGATTTTTAGTTAAATTTGATAATCTTCGAGTGGGCTTTCTTCCTTTAGCATATATTAATGATATTAATCTGGTTTTGGTTAGATTCGGAGCAATCGGAGGCCGAGTCAAGAGGCTAAGGCATCGCGTATTAGTATTTTGGCCGGTTTGAGGTAAGTAACGATTGATAATCTAGACCTAAGGGTATAAACCCCGGTATTTCAAACTGTTTTGATAAAAGAAGTGATGCACATGCTAGGTGACGAGCGTGTGGGCGTGCACCGGTAGGGATTGTGACTTGGTCCATCCCGTAGCGACTATTACGCTGCGTATTTGATTTGAAATCATATGATTTCCCGTATTTTAGATATTTATACTATATTTGTGATGTACGCCATGTTTGGGGCCTTGTGCCGACCTGTTTGGACCCTCAAGGGGTAATTTACTACTTCTCACACTGATTGACAGAAAATATAAACTCATTCATGTTTTATACATGTTCACTGTTTATTCCTGTTTATCACTTCGTTTTTAATTATTGAAAGATATTTTGGGCTGAGCCCCGTGATTTGTGATGAGTTTCCCATGTGGCTTGTGAGGATGAATACTGAGTGAGGTCGAGGCCCGGATTGTGAGGATAGTAATGGATCGGGTTGCACGCCGCAACATATTATATATATATATATCGGTCTACACGTCGCAGCAAGATATTGGACTAGGATGCACGTCGCAGCGATATAGCGCTTGAGCTATAGTAGTCCCTCCGGAGTTTGTACACCCCAAGTGAGCGCAGTTGACTACTATATAGATCGAGTTGCACGCCGCAGTGGATATTATATGGATCGGGATGCACGGCGCAACAGTTATATATATATGGTACCTATTGAGTGTGAGTGCTGAGTGCGAGCATTGACCTATGATAGTAGAGTTACGAGTGATTGAGATTCTTGCCGGAGAGGCTTTATTTGCGAGTGACATTGTGCCCGAGAGGATGATAATTTATGAAGCCATTGTTTTCATTCTCCTTTACACCGAGCCCCTAATGAAATTGTTATACAAATGTTTTACTCGGGATTTTAATGGAAACTTGGGATTTTTATGAAAATATCCGAAGTGTGGATTCATGACTTGATGTATTTATTTTTCTGTTGTTTATCACATGGTTTTACTGATTTTAAATGCTCGTCACTACACTCAATTCTTTAGTTATAATTGTTACTTACTGAGTTGACGTACTCACATTACTCCCTGCACCATGTGTGCAGGTCCAGATACTGGGTCAGAGCGCTAGATGATTCACGCTTTCTTTGGGAGCTCATACGGGGATTGAGGTAGTTGTTCGGCGTCCGCAGCATGCCCCCTTTCCCTTCTTATTCTGTCATTTTTAGCTATTTCCATACTTGTAGTAGTAATGAAAATGGTATCGTATTGTAACACTTCTTAGATGCTCATGGCGGTTGACTCCAGATGTTTTGGGTCGTGTTTAGACTTTTGACAATTTTTTTTTATTGTTTTGGAAATGCTTAAAAACAGAATTTTAATGGAATATGAGATAACTTATGTTTTAGACGGAAAGTCTTATATGTTATTCTCGATAGATTGGCTAGCCTAGTATCATGATATGCGCCATCACGGCCAGTTTAGGTTTGGGGTCGTGACATTTTCCTAATAAAATTCAAATAATCTACTCTTTTAGTTGCAAGTGCGAGATTACAATCTCACCAAAATTTAGGATATATTTCTTTGCAAACTGGTAATTTAAATTTGATTGGTAATTGTATATGGTTAAAATCGGGCCCACCCGATTTTACTATTAGACCAAGACCAGGAAGTTGCATCGAGGGTCAACCTCGTAGAGGAATAGACTAAATCATGAGGACCAGGTACCGAGTTGGGAATCGAGGTACCTATCGAGATCGATGCTAGTAGCGTTCGAAGCCAAATGAGACAGACATCGAGCAAAACCAAAGATAGCACAATAACAAAAAGGTGAGATGTTTGTGACTGGTCGAGGATCATGGCGTAAATCTCGGAACGGATCAAATCAGAAACAGTTAATTAGCTAATCATGGGATTTCCTTCTATAATTAGAGTTATACAATAAGTGCAATTCCTTTACTATATAAAGGGGGTTCTAATCATTTGTAATGGACATTGTTCATAGATATCAAAGAAATATACTTCCCTTTCTCATTTATGTTCTTGTTCATCAGCTTGTTATATTGTTAACTGTTCTTGCATTAATCAGTTCGAGGGTATCCAAACTCGAGGGTTGAGTTCCGTTCAAACACTGGTTTGCTTTACTTTATTGTTAATTTCTAGTATTAATCTTCGTATTCATCAAATTGGTATTAAGTGAAATCATGTGTCCTTAAAACCACATTATAAGTTTAATTGTTATCAAATTTTAAGGATAAACAGTTTGGCGCCCACCGTAGGGCTATATTTTGATAACACACACTTCTTTACACTTTTTCTTGTAAGAATATTTGTTGTCATGCTAAACATGTCAAACTCACAAGCATCACCTACATATGGTGACAACGGCCTCATATTTCATGAAGAAATGACAATATAGCTGTCCCAGGGATCGAGGTGCCTCATGCTGACCTCGAGGGAGCACCAGTTGTAAATCATGTCGATGTTAGTTAACATATTGCCCTAAATGCATATTTGGGTGATGATCCCAAGGTAGCGTACGCAGTGAAGCTTGATCAGGTGGTCGAGGTACGCAAGGCGAAGAAGATAGTTGAGTTAGCCTCCAATTAATTTTTGAAACGTTACAGGCTCAACAAGATGATATAGCACAACTACGAAATTAGCACCGAGCACCAAGTGGGATCAAACCAGAAGCCATCCATAGGACCGAGCCTGTACCAGAGAGATCGAACGCCAATGAATCGGGGACGGACCTCGCCATTATGAAAATGCTTGAGGATCTCACTAAACGGATTGAATCAGGAGAAAAGAAAATTGAGGCAAATGATAAAAAGGTAAAAACATACAACTCTCGGGTTGACCAAATACTAGAAGCGCCATCGATTCCAAAGGGTCTGGATTCGAAAACGTTCGTGCAGAAGCCTTTCCCTCCAAGTGCGGCTCCGAAGCCCATCCCGAAAAAAATTCTGTGCCAGAAATTCCCAAATACAATGGGACCATCGACCCCAATGAGCATGTCACTTCTTATACATGCGCAAGAAAGGGGAATGACTTGGAAAAAGATAAGATTAAATCAGTTCTACTGAAGAAATTTGGAGAAACTTTGTCGAAAGGAGCAATGATATGGGACCACAATTTGCCGCCCAATTCCATCGATTCTTTCTCCATGCTTGCGGATTCCTTCGTAAAGGAACATGCCAGGGCAATAAAGGTTGAAACTAGGAAGTTGGACCACTTGAAGGTGAAATAAAAAGACAACGAAATATTAAGGGAATTCGTATCTCGGTTCCCGATTGAATGCATGGAACTACCCCCGATCATAGACGATTGGGATATTCAAGTCTTTACTCAAGGTTTGAACGAACGAAGTTCATTGGTATCACGACAGCTAAAGCAGAATCTAATCGAATATTCAACAGTGACCTGGGTCGATGTACATAATCGGTACCAGTCAAAAATTAGGGTCGAGGATGATCAATTGGGGACTCTTCCGATTCTGCTTAACCAAACAGGCTCGTCAAAGGAACTCAAAGGGACATCGGTAGAGAACCTAAATCGGACAGAGATCGGTATCAACCATACAGCACAGATCGTAGAAACAGCGGCCCCGGACGCAATGCTATTCGAAATGATTGAAGGAATGACAGAGGACAGAACTCATGAGGGCTTATGAGCAAAAGTGGCTTCGATAAGCATGTCGAGCCTATGGAAGTGCCTCGATTGTCAGAATACAACTTCAGCATCGACGCAGCAGGTATTGTGTCAGCCATTGGAAGAATCAAGGACACTAGATGGACCAGACCCTTACAGACCAATGATCAAAGGAACCCCAATCAAGTATGCAAATACCATGGTACCAATGGTCATAGAACCGTAGACTGTAGAAAATTAAGGGAGGAGGTAGCCCGTCTATTCAATGAGGGTCACCTTCGAGAATTTTTGAGCGACCGAGCTAAAAATCACTTCAGAGACAAGGATGCTAATAGGAAAAATGAATAGGAAGAACCACGGCATGTGATTCACATGATCGAACCACAATATGTGATTCACATGATCGTTTGTGGGGTCGATATTCTACAAGGGCCCGTGTTCAAACACACCAAGATGTCAAATACCAAGAAAACGAACTCGAGACTATATACCAGAAGACAGTTTGTCATTCAATGACGAGGAAGAATAGGGATTTCACAACCCCACAATGATGCATTGGTAATCTCTATCCTTATGTATAAAATTCAGGCTAAACGTGTTTTAATTGATCCAGGGAGCGGCCAATATTATTCGATAGAGGGTCGTGGAGCAGCTCGGCCTACAGGATTAGATTGTTCCAACAGCTCGAGTTCTCAATGGTTTCAACATGGCAATTGAAACAACCAAAGATGAAATCATCTTACCAGTAAATGTAGCCGGAACTATTCAAGAAACAAAATTCCATGTGATCGAGGGAGATATAAGATACAACCCCATGCTCGGAAGACCCTGGATTCACAACATGAGGGTGGTCCCCTCAACCCTTCACCAAATGTTGAAGTTCCCAACACCAGATGGAATAAAAATAGTGTATGGGAAAATACATACTACCAAAGAGATGTTCGCGGTTGACGAAGTAATACGGGTATCGGCGCTACCAACAAAGGGATCGGAGTCCAAAGGAAAACATGAAGCTAAAAAGCAACCACAACCAACATCCTCGACTCAATCAGAGAAGTAGGGAATGGACAAGGACGATGACTACTAGATCCCTCGATCCTTCATAATCCCCGAGGATGCCGACGCCACCAAATCGACAGTCGAAGAGCTGGAGCAAGTCATACTGATTGAGCATCTACCCGATCGAAATGTACACCTAGGTAGGGGGTTAACCCCAAGCTCAGAAAAAAACTCATTAAATTCCTTATTGATAATATGGATTGTTTTGCTTGGTCCCACCTAGACATGAGAGGGATCCAACCAGAAATCACTACACATCGACTGAGCTTGGACCCAAAGTTCTGCCCAGTAAAACAAAAGAGAAGGCCCCAGTCCAAGATAAAACATGCATTCAACAAGGACGAGGTGACCAAACTTCTCAAAATAGGATCCATTCAGGAGGTAAAATATCCCGAATGGTTAGCAAATGTAGTCGCAGTCCCTAAAAAAGGGAATAAACTTAGAATGTGCGTAGACCATAAGGATTTAAACAAATCATGTCCTAAAGACTCCTTTCCTCTGCCTAATATCGATCGAATGATCGATGCCATGACCGACAACGAGATCCTTAGTTTTCTCGATGCCTACTCCGGGTACAATCAAATACAAATGAACTCGGGGAATCAGGAAAAGACTTCATTCATCAATAAGTACGACACCTATTTTTAGAATGTAATATCGTTTGGACTAAAAAATGCCAGTGCTATTTATCAATGCCTAGTAAATCGAATGTTCGAAGAACAAATAGGTAAATCAATGGAGGTTTATATTGACGATATGCTATTCAATTCCCTACGAGCAGAGGACCATTTGAAACATTTGCAGGAGAACTTCGATATACTTAGGAAATACAACATGAAGCACAGGAAATACAACATGAAACACAACCCGGAGAAATGTGTATTTGGGGTCGGTTGAGGCAAGTTCCTCGGCTTTATGGTATCAAATTAGGGAATCGAGATCAACCCCAATAAAATAAAGGTAATCGAAGACATCACAGTCGTGGACAATGTTAAGGCTGTAAAAGATTGATAAGGCGCATAGCCTGCCGCCGATTTATCTCAAGGTCTTCGTATAGAAGTCACCGGTTTTCTCACTGCTCAAAAAGTAGAACAATTTTGCATGGACCCCGGAATGCCAACTAGCATTGGAAGAATTAAAGCAAAACCTCTCGAGCCCGCCAGTGCTTCATACTCCGAAGGCAGACGAGCCACTCTACTTGTACCTAGCAGTCTCGGAAATCGTGGTAACTAGGGTCATAGTTCGAGAAGACCAAGGTACACAATTTCCTATTTTCGATGTTAGTCGAACTTTAGGTGAGGCCGAGACACGGTACCCACACTTAGAAAAGTTAGCGCTTGCCCAAATAAGAGCCTCTAGGAAATTAAAACCATATTTTTAATGTCACCTGATCTGTGTGGTAATGACGTCTCCTCTTTGCAATATTTTGCATATTCCCGAACTCTCGGGCTGATTGGCCAAATAGGCCATCGAGATCTGTGGGTACGATATCGAGTATCAACCTCGAACGGCCATCAAGTCTCAAATCTTAGCGGACTTCGTGGCCGACTTTACACCAGCCCTCGTACCCGAGGTCAAAAAGGAACTATTATTAAAATTGGGTACATCATCGGGGGTGTGGGCCCTCTTCACAGATGGCGCTTCGAACGTGAAGGGCCCGACTAGGCATCGTTTTGAAGCCTCCCACAGGTAATAAGATCAGACAGTCTATCAAAACTTCCAAGTTAACTAACAATGAGGCCGAGTATGAGGCCAGTATTGAAGGTCTCGAGCTAGCTAAGAATTTAGGAGTAAAGGTCATCGAGGCCAAATGTGACTCCCTACTTGTGGTAAACCAAGTCAATAGAACCTTCGAGGTTCAAGAAGATCGAATGCAGAGGTACTTGGACACACTACATGTGACACTACATCAGTTTAAAGAATGGACCCTACAGCATGTACCTCGAGAACAAAATAGTATGGTCGATGCCCATGAAAATTTGGGGTCATCAGTTGAAGATGACGAAATTAGCTCGAGGACTGTCGTACAACTTTCAAGGTCAGTAATCAAAGAAGGCCACGCTGAAATAAACTCCACAAGTCTAACATGGGATTGGAGGATTAAATATATCGAGTACCTAAAAATTGGGAAGCTTCCATCGGATCCTAAGAAATCGAGGACTCTACGTACGAAGATCGCATGATATACATTGGTCGAAGATGGAACACTACATAGAAGGATGTTTGATTGACCATTGGCAATATGTTTGGGTCCCGAAGACACCAACTGCATCCTACGGAAAATTCACAAGAGCACTTGCAGGAATTATTTTGGTGCTGAATCATTGGTTGACAAAGTCATCAGAGCCGCATACTATTGGGCCAATATGGAAAAGGATACTAAATAATTTGTTCTAAAGTGCGACAAATGTCAAAGATATGCGTCGATGATCCACCAACCCGGAGAGCAACTCCACTCAGTCCTATCCCCATGATCGTTCATGAAATGGGGAATGGATATCGTCGGCCCTCTACCATTGGCCCCATGTAAAGCTAAATTCATTTTTTTATGACTTACTATTTCTCTATGTGGGTTAAAGCACAGGCCTTCGAGAAAGTAAAAGAAAATGAAGTCATAGACTTCATCTGGGACCACGTTATATGCTGATTTGGTATGCCTGCCGAGATCGTATGCGATAATAAAAAGCAATTCGTGGGCAGCAAAGTGACAAAGTTTCTCAAAGACCACAAAATTAAAAGGATATTGTCAATGCCATATAATCCTAGTGGGAACGGACAGACCGAACCGACAAACAAGACCATCATTCAAAATCTAAAGAAAAGATTGAATGACGCTAAGGGAAAATGAAGAGAAATAGTGCACGAGGTCCTTTTGGCATATCGAACAACGTCAAAATCCAGTACGGGGGCAACACCGTTTTCTTTAGTTTATGGCACCGAAGATAAGATCCTGGTCGAAGTCGGGGAACCATGCCCCAGGTTTCGATATGCAACGGAAGAGTCAAATCACGAGGCTATGAATACAAGCCTCGAATTGTTAGATGAAAAACGGGAAGCCTCCCTCGTTCGAATGGCCGCATAGAAGCAACGGATCGAAAGGTACTATAACCGAAGAGCCAATCTTCGACACTTTAAAATCGGGGACTTGGTTCTAAGAAAGGTCACCTCAATACTCGAGACCCAAACGAAGGAAAACTTGGCCCAAACTGGGAGGGACCATATCAGGTGCTCGATATCTTCCTAAAGGGATCCTACAAACTTGGCATGATGAACGGAAAACAATTACCAAAGAATTAGAATATATCACTCCTCAAACGATATTATTGTTAAGGTATGACCTTCTCCATTTTCATTTAAATTTTACACTAACCATCTGTGGGTGTTTAATCGAAGACATCAAAGGATTCTTCAAACACAAAGTCCTTAGGTCTGAAAGCATGTGTTGTACTCTTTTTCCCTTAGACCGGTGTTTGTGCCAAATGGGTTTTTCCGGCGAGGTTTTTAATGAGGCAACCATTGTTCGTGCTTACTTAGAGCAATTCAATAGTATCCGAGGCTTCTTTACAATCAAACTCGAATACTGGGGGGAATCACCCTCGGACGATTACAAGGGAAGTACTTCTTATCAATAGGGCCTCGATAGGTATATTTTGTAAGGGGCCAAACAGTCGAATGAACCGTGTCCATGTAGATTACTCGAGCCCTAATGGTAAAACATGTTTGCACGTATAATCTATTGAAAGAAGTATTTTTCCTTGCCATATATTCCATGCCATAGAGAAAGTTTTACTTTACAATTTTATACTTGTGACCTATTGTGGAAACTGGCTTAAGAGCTGATTGCAACTAAAGTTCGAACAATTAACCCCGCACTCGGGGACTGCCATCCAAAAATCGACAAGATCGAATTACTAAAACCTCGATATCATAAGACCTTAAAAAGGCAACACTCGACTTTATAGGCCACGGCCACCACACTCGGGGACTGACACTTTGAACAAATTCGAAGTATAATCGGGAAACAAGCTAAAGAGGAAAATACCAAGTTAAAGGCTACGGCCAAACTAATACGGTTCAGCGACGTCCGAATTCTGAAATAAAAACAGGCCTTCAAATACTTTTATAAACCGGTTAAAAAGGCTACCCTCGACAAATGACAAAAGGGTTTCGATAACATGAACCCTTAAAAACCCTAAGGGGTAACGAATTATTCGAACCCTCGACCAATTTTGTGAGAAGGCTTAACAAAGCAAAGGGTTTAGATAACACCAACCCTTAAAAAAACCTAACGGGTACAGATTTATCTCGTGCTAAGGCATGACAAATTTTTATATGATTAGCTTTTTAAGTCGAAAAGGGAAAAAAGCCATTCTTCTGAGGCCATATTGGCAATATTCAAGAGCCTACGGGACGTTATATGTATTGAGTTTGAGAAATCATCCTCACTCAACTAAAACCTAAGGGTCATCCTACTTCGAGTTCGAGCAAGTACTCACTCGATTATAAAAACTACACTAGCCCGACTTTGATCAAATAGCCTAAGCCTCGAACAAACAAAATTTTCGTAAGGCATGACTAAATCAGTATTTACACAAGGCAGAAGTTGAAATAAAGTCAAGACGGAGAGAAAATAATTTTTTTATACATATGAAGATATTTAAAGAGGACCGATCAGGGTCCTACACAAAAAGTTCAAAAAATCCTAGAAAGAAATGTTCAAAATACTAAGGTTCCTAACTATTCTCAGGAGATGATTCTCCATTGCCCACCCCCCCTCTTGGACCTATTCTCGGTGCCATCATCAGCATCATCATCAGAAGAGTCCAGCGCTCTAGCATCAGATTCATGCTCTTTAGCCTTTATTATCTCGTCGGTAAGATCGAAATCTCGGGCATGGATCTCCTCGAGGGTTTCCCTCCGAGATTGGCATTAAGCAAGTTCAGCAACTGAATGTGCTCGAGTTTCAGCAGTCTTGGTATCCTCTCTCACTTGGGCTTGAGCGGCTTTAGCATCGGACTGGTAGACGGCCATGATCACCTCTGCATCGGCCTTTGCCTTTTCGGCCTCAGATTTGACCTTTGCAAGCTCGGTGGCCAACCGAGCCTTGAGCTCCTCTATTTTCTTTGCATGTGCCAAGATTTGCTCCTTCACGTTCTGAAGCTGATTTTCGGCTGATGATAGCTAGCATCGATCACCCTCTTTCTCCGAGGCGAGGTGGTCCATATTTTCCTTCCACCCAAAGGTCTTTTCCTTCATCATGTTGGCCTCTTCACGGAACTACTCGATCCTCTCAATCTTCTTCTGCAGCTGTGAGATTGAAGTGTTAGCCATCATTCCCAAATGAAGCTCATAAGATTTTAAGATTGTCATTACTTGCTCGATCAGGTCGGTTTGTTCTTTATGAGCCATGGCCAGCTCGGCTCGGAGGTCCTTGATATCCTCTTCTTTCTGCCTATTGAGAAGTTTGAGGGTGTTCCTCTCCTTCGTAAGCCTTTGAAGATCGTCCTCGCATCGACTCAGCTCTGCTCAAAACTTGGAAAATACCTCCTGATGGAGTGCAAAGCCTATATGAAAAAATAAAGAAAGTTAGACAGGAAATGGAGGAATGTGATATCAACAAAGGAAATTGATACTTACCCGATTCAGGGCTCGGTGAGCCTCATAAAAGAGACTCGATGTTTCACTCAGGCCGGTAGCATCTTTAACCATGGTAAAGTAACCATGGAAGGGGTCCTCCACCTCGTGGACTCCTTCTATCTTGGGGGTCCTCACAACATGGGCCTCTCGAATCGCCTCCTCGGAAAATGCAGGGAAAGTAGGCGAGTATCCTAATACTATTTCCCCAAGTGAGTAACTTAGGGCGTTCTCTTCAGTTCGAAGGGCTTCAGGGTCGGTCCCTTCAGACATACCCACCGTTTGTTCATTTCGGCGGGAGGCATCTTCGGTCTCCAACAACTTGGGGACTCTACCTGAGTCCTCTCCCAAGACCCCCTCGGCTCGAGGCGGAATCTCCTCAACACCCCGCCGACTCAGCGGCCTTTGGGGCCTCGATGGTCCTCTTCACTCGGGCCACTAGTTTGGAGCCATCGTCTTAATCTTCTTCTTTTTGTTATTCCTCCCTTAGATGTTGAATCACCTCCACAGAAAGGGAAACGGTGTCTTTCTTCGGCTTACGAACCGGATTTTTCTTATGCTTTGGATACTAGGAGGTTGAGGTCATTTTCCTCTTCTTATCCTTCGCCGGTTTTGGAAGCGGGGTTGAAGTCTCCTTCTCACCAGACGGGGCCCTCATGACTGCAAGGGAATGATCAGGTATAGATGAATAAGGCACAGTGCCAGTGGCTAGAGCCGGGCCCTGAGGCTGTGAGGAGGCATCGCCCACTGGATCCTCGAGTTGGATCTACATATCATCAGTCCGCGGGATGGCTCTCCTACAAACTTGGGGTGCAAGAAGCTCTGTCTCCTCAACCTGTGCTGCCTGGTCAGTAGACATCGGCTCTCCCATCAACAGATCAAGGGGGATGTCCCCTGCCGTTGCAACCTTTGCTACCTCTTTCTTCAAGTCAGCTTGAGTTTCCTGCATCTTCACCTGATCCTTCCTCATTTCGTCATGAGACTACTTCATCTTCTTCACATATTTTCTCCAATAGTGAATCTCCTTCTCTTGCTTATCCATTGTCTCCGAGATCTTCTTCCGGTTATCCATCAGGCTCTTCAATGTGTCCTCCAGAGTAGGAGGTAGTGCAATAGGTGTCGTAGCTGACTGAGCTGCAACAGTGGTCATCTTTTCCCAGGCCAGTGCATGAGAATATTGAATAAGTATAAGAATGATATGTTATTCAAATCATCAGATACATGAAAAGGGGCTTACCATGATTCTTGGCCTCCCATCAACCCTTTGCTAAATCGCGCAATGAGTGCTCGGCGTACGTAGAGGTCAAGGCCAGGTTTCGAACCCAGCTCTCGATGTCAAGAATCGCACTGAGAATCCAAGCAACCGCTACATCATGGAAAAATACATCAATGAGAAAAAGCAAAGGAATGAAATAATACATGGAAGCTAACAGTGAGATAATACTTACGATTCATGTTCCATTTCTCACGAAATGGCATCTTCTCTGCCGGGATTAGGTCGAAAGTCCTCACTCGAACGAACCGGCCCATCCATCCTCGATTCTTCTCCTCATCTATGCTCGAGAACAGCACCTTGGTAACTTGACGCTGGAGTTTTATTAACCCGCCTTGATAGAGACGGGGGTTGTACAGTCTAATGAGGTGGTTGAGGGTGAAAGGGATCCCCTCAACTTTGCTCACGAAGAATCGGATCAGAATAACAATCAGCCTAAAGGAAGGGTGGATCTGACCTAGGGTTCTTTGGTATTTACGAAAAAATTGATGGTGACAGAATCGAGGGGGCCTAGTATGAAAGGATAAGTGTAAACACTTAGAAACCCTTCCACTTGGGTAGTGATGTCTTCTTCGGGGACCGGGACCACCACTTCTTTGCCTTCCCAATTGCAGTCTTTCTTTACCTGCTTAAGGAAGCTCTCAGTTATTGAGCATATGTACCTCGATATTGGCTTACATCGACCAGGGACCGACAAAGTTTTCACGATATGAAAGTCAGAAGTAATGACACACCCCCCGGAAACACACTCCTTTGGGCATGACTCCACTGGTGTTTTGCCGCCGGCCACGACGAGGAAGCGCTCTCCTTTTGAGGAATAATTTTTTACGTGTTTTCCATTTTAGTGTAAGCTTGAAAAGGTAAGAAGATAATAGAACTTAGTGTTTGAGAGGAGATTAACAACAAAACCTGAAGATTTTGCAGAAAGGAAGAGTTTAAGAGATGTAAAACCTTTGGAGATTAGAAGAAAGTGAAAGTAAAGTTTGAATCAATGAGAAGAGTGCATATTTATAGGATTCATGGCGATGGTTCAAAAGAACTAGTAGACGACCACCAGCTGACACTCATTAATGACTTGGGGAGTCGTAACGACAGGACGTTTCGATCACTTTTGTCGCTTACGTCATGAGGATGACGTCATGACAGATCGAGGTAAAAAATCGAAGGCTCAATTCATTTCTTGTCATTACACTCCAAAATCCGAGGGAACTATCTTTATATGGTTAAAACGGGGCCCATCTGATTTTTACTATTTGACCAAGACCAGGAAGTTGCATCAAGGGCCGACCTCATAGCGGAACAGACTAAATCACTACGACCAGGTATCGAGTTTGGAATCGAGGTACCGGTTGAGATTGAGACTAGTAGCGATCGAAGACAAATGAGACAGACATCGAGCAAGGTCGAAGATAGCACAATAACAGAAAGGCGAGATATCTGTGACTGGTCGAGGATCATGGCGTAAATATCGGAACATATCAAATCAGAAACGGTTAATTAGCTAATCATGGGATTTCTTTCTGTAATTAGAGTTACACCATAAGTGGAATTCCTCTACTATATAAAGAGGGGTTCTAGTCATTTGCAACAACATTGTTCACAGATATCAAAGCAATATACTTCTCTTTCTCGTTTATATTCTTGTTTGTCAACATGTTATATTTTTAACTTTTCTTGCATCAATCAGCTCGAGTATATCCAAACTCGAGGGCTGAGTTCCGTTCAAACACTGATTTGCTTTATTTTATTGTTAATTTCTAGTATTAATCTTCATATTTATCAAATGGTATTAAGTGAAATCATGTGTCCTTAAAACCACATTATAAGTTTAATTATTATCAAGTTTTAAGGGTAAACAGTAATTCATTGCTAAATTCATGAAAAATAATTGGTTGGTTTGGTAATCCGTTTGTAATCTGATATTCCAATGATTTTTGGTGGTTGGTAAATAACTTTTCTTGCATTTATAGCTTAAAGTTGACTGTGGATTTTACTTTAGAGAAATAACTTGCTATTTTATGTTTTACGAGGGAGATTTCCAGTATTATCAATATGCCTTTTTCACTATGTTTCAAAGTTTTGGTTTTCATTAAAACGTATCATTGTTTACCATTAAAATTGGATAACAATTAAACTTCTAATGTGGTTTTAAGGACATGTGATTACACTTAATATCAATTGATGAATATGCAGATTAATACTAGAAATTAACAATAAAGTAAAGCAAACCAGTGTTTAAAAGGAACTCAGCCCTCGAGTTTGGATACCTCGACAATAACAGTTAAAAATATAACAAGCTGATGAATAAGAATATAAACGAGAAAGAGAAGTATATTGCTTTGATATCTGTGAAAAACGTCCCTTACAAATGATTAGAACTCCCCTTTATGTAGAAAAGGAATTCCGCTTATGGTATAACTCTAATTACAGAAGAAAATCCCATGATTAGCTAATTAACCATTTCTGATTTGGTTCGTTCCGAGATTTACGCCATGATCCTCGATCAGTCACGGATATCTCGCATTTCAATTATTGTGCTATCTTCCATCTTGCTCGATGTGTGTCTCATTTGGCTTCTCGCTACTAGCCTCGATCTCGACAGGTACCTCGATTCCCAGCTCGATACATGGTCCTCGTGATTTAGTTTGTTCCGCTACGAGGTCGACCCTCGATGCAACTTCCTGGTCTCGGTCAAATAATAAATTCGGGTGGGCCAAGTTTTAACCGTATACAGATAGTCCCCTCATTGTTTTGAGTGTAATGACAAGAAACGAATAGAGCCTTCGATTTTTTACCTTGACCTCTCATGACGTCATCCCCATGATGTAAGCGAAGGAAGTGACCGAAATGTCCCGTCGATACAGTTTCCCAAGTCATTAATGAGTGTCAGCTGGTGGTCGGCTACTAGTGCCTTTGAACTGTCGACTTGAATCATATTAATAGGCCCTCTTCTCATTGATTCAAACTTTACTTTCACTTTTTTCTAATCTCCAAAGCTTTTACATCTCTTAAGCTCTTCCTTTTTGCAAAATCTTCAAGTTTTATTGTTAATCTCCTCTCAAACACCAAGTTTTATTATCTTCTTCCCTCTTGAAACTCACACCAAAATGGCAAAAACGTCAAAAATTGTTCCTCTAAAGGAGAGAGCTTCCTCGTGGTGGTCGGCCGGTGAAAAAACATTGATGGAGCCGCGCGCCCTGAGGAATGTGTTCTCGAGGGGTGTGTTCTTACTTCCGACTTTAAGATCAAGAAACCTTCATCGGTCCCTGGTCGATGCAAGCCAATGTCAAAGTACATATGCTCGATAACTGAGAGCTTCCTTAAGCAGGTAAGAAAGACTGCAACTGGGAAGGGAAAGAAGTGGTGATTCAACCACCCGAAGAAGACATCATTACCCATGTGGAAGGGTTTCTACGTTTTTACACTTACCCTTTCACACTGTGCCCTCTCGATCCTGTCGTCATCGATTTATGCCAGAAATACCAAATAACCCTAGGTCAGAACCACCCTTCCTTTAGGCAGATTGTTATTCTGCTCCGATTCTTCGTGAGCAAAGTCGAGGGGCTCCCTTTCACCCTCGACCACCTCATCATATTGTACATCCCCCGTCTTTATCGAGGCGGGTTAATAAAACTCCAGCGACGAGCTACCAAGGTGTTGTTCTCGGGTATAGATGAGGACAAGGATCGAGGCTGGATGGGCCGGTTCATTCGAGTGAGAGATTTTGACCTAATCCTAGCAGAGAAGATGCAATTTCCTGAGAAATGGAACATGAATCGTAAGTATTATCTCACTGTTAGCTTCCATGTATTATTTCATTCCATTGGTTTTTCTCATTGATGTCTTTGTCCATGATGTAGCGGTTGCTTGGATTCCCGGTGCGATTCCTGACCTTGAGAGCTGGGTTTGAAACCCGGCCTCGACCTCTACGTACGCGTGCGCTCATGGCGCGATTTAGCAAAGGGGCCGATGGGAGGCCAAGAATCATGGTAAGCCCCTTTTCATGTATCTGATGATTTGATTATGATATCTTTCTTATCATGCACAGGCCTGGGAAAAGATGCGGTCATGAGGCCCCCGTCTGGTGAGGAAGAGACTTCGACCCCGGTTTTGAAACCGGTGAAGGATAAGAAGAGGAAAAGGACCTCAACCTCCAAGAATCCAAAGCCTAATAAACATCCGGCTCGTAAGCCAAAGAAAGACATTGTTTCCCTGCCTACGAAGGTGATTCAACATCTAAGGTAGGAAAAAGAAGAAGAAGATGATACGATGGCTCCAAACTAGTGGCCCGAGTGAAGAGGACCATTGAGGCCCCAAAGGCCGCTAAGTCGGCGGGTGTTAAGGAGATTCTTCCTCGAGCCGAGGGGGTGTTGATACCCAATATTTTCCTATAATATTTTTAAAATGCATATATACCTTTAAAACTATGCATTAGCATCAATTGGTATTTTTCCATAATTTCTATATTTTTTTAATTAATTTTCCCCAGTATTTTATCTTATATAAATAATTGAAAATGGAATCAAAAATGATTTTAAAGCATTTCATGATTTAATTTTTCTATTTATAGCCATAATAAGCTCAAATTATTTGCGCAAATATCCAGATCTATACTTTTTGGTCACAATTGCAATAGCTTTGCAATTATAGCCCATGTATACATTATTGCATTATATTACCAGAAAATGGCTTGTTGTATTTTTAAAATATTGAGTAATTATTTTTAAACACTTTTTATGCATGAAAATTATTTTATAATCTGTTAATTATTTTATAAAAATATTTTTTATAAACTATTTGGGGTATTTAATAAATAGCCCTTTTGTTTACAAACCTAACCCCTCTCTAACCAGCCCAAACCCCTTTTAATTTGGCCCAATCCCCTTAAGCCCAAACATTAAACCTGCTCGACCCAACACCTCCGTCCAATCCTGACCGTTGATCATTTTGATCCATATCTCTCTTACCTTAATTAAACCAAAATGACCCCCTAAACCCTCTCATTTTCCCTCTTCTCACCCGCCATCACCCTTTCTCTCTTCTCTCAATTCTCTCTACCTAACCCTAGCTCTAACACGCCGTCACCGGCGTAAACCTTATTCCTATGAAGCTTCCATGGCTTCTCCGGTCAGCCCTAGCCTCCGAGGCACTATGGTTCTTTGGTTTCTTAGATCCTTGAGAGGATCTCAGGGAACCCAAGCAGTTTTGGTTTGCACTCTTGCTTCTTTGCCTGTCTCAGGCCACTTCCTCTACTATGAGTAAGAGATTTCTGTTTATTTTGTTACGAATCTATGGTTTCTAAACCTATGTTCTCATCTCTGTTACTTTTTGAAAAAACCCTAGTCTATTACCTTCGATCTTCTCATATCTGTATAGATTTGAGATGGATAAAGCACTATTACATGTTTTTCTCTGAAAATTTCTAGTTTAAATCAATTACTTAATCTTTTGCCTAAACTAGGGTTCATCACAAATCATTTTTCAAAGGTCTTTCTGACTTCTAAGGGTTTAATCGATTATCCTTTAATCTTCTTGACTGATTAGTGCAAAAGATACTCAAACCCTAGTCGATTTTATGTGATACTCTGATTTTCTAACCTTTGCTTCGCTTTTGAGTCTTTTAGTGTTACCAATCGTATTAATTCACTCTGTATTTTCTGACTTATACATTATTTCTTTGTCAAATCCTTTATTCTGTGATTTTTCCCTAATAAATCTCTATCAGGGCAAGAGTTTGTCTTTCCGGCTAATTCTTGTATTTTCTTGTGAAGTTCAACTTAGCCTATTTTTTATTTGTGAAAGTTGATATTCTTTCCAAAAATCAGTATTACCCTAAAATTTTGGCTGATTGATTTGCTCTTTTAGATATTCATGTGCATAATTCTTGATTGTTTCCTTGTTTATGACCTTAATTTGGTAATCCATGCCTTATTTAGTTGCATGTATAATCATGGATTCTTATTGATCCCTTTACATGATTCTTTTCTTAATTAGACCCCTGATTATTTTATTCTGAGCTCCCTTATTTGGTTTGATTCGAAGTTCTTGCCTTAATTGTCCATATTATTACCATTTGGCTAATTGCCCTTAATTAAGGGAGGTTTATTCTGAACCCTTATATGATTGGATTCTGTGATTTCCTTAATTGCTGGATTCCGATTTCTTTTACCTTGTTTGTCCTACTCTTAAACTACTATATAAACTCTCTTATTTTACCTCTCAAGACACGAACAGTAATTTCATAACACATACTCATACTCAAACTCTCTCTTCTTTCTCTGCTACTTGTGATAACTATTGGTCTAGCCGGATTAAAGACAAGGCTAGACATTGGAACTACACCTGCTTTACATTCTGCACTTTCTTCTTTAACTGGTATGTCTCTAGTTAAATTTTGAAACTCAAACTCCATGTGTTCCATTCTTGCACTAGTTCAATTGGCTATGTATTCAATTTATTTTCATGTTTACTACTTTATTCAACATGTCTAAATTCTGTCTTCTCTTGATTCAATGTGTAATCAGCATGTCTAAACTTCACTTGGTTATTTGATACTTGTCCGGCATGTTTACTTAGTCCCCGTTTACTCCCTCTAATTGGTGTGATCATGTTGATAACTTAGTTGTCTAATGTACTTGGTTGATCCTAATTAGTATGCACTTTGTCTTCAATATGACTATTTCACTACATTCTATGTCTATGTCTTAACTGCCTATTATCATGGCTAACCTGTTAAGTCTCTAAGACTCCTAAGTGTTCTGTGCATTTGTTGTTTATATGCCTCCCCTGTACGATGTTCATGTGCCCCCTAATGTGAACTCTATGTGTTCCCAACCCCCTTCACCCCTGTGTGTAAAGCTGCCTATTAAGTGGTTGTAATTCTGGGTTCTCTAAGTCTGTGTGATTGTAGACTGGTTCTTCTCAATTGATTTCAAAACTGTTTTCCACTCTTAGTAGTTCTTTAAAATTGTTTCCATTTCTGAAAAATCTTTTCACTTCTGAAGGTTATCTCTACACTATTTTTACTAAGTCTTTCAAAACTATGTCAAGCACTCTTACTTTACTCTTAGACTATTAAGTTCTGCCCCTCCAGTGTGTACTTCCTAGGAATCCATGAGATTCCTCTGAACTCTGGCACACTGAGGTTGGACCTTCCACATTGCACATAGTCAATCCCTATTTGAGAAAAGGTCTTGGTGTGAGCACTGCCCAGGATCCCTGAGGTCCTTAGGGAACTCTGAAACACCAGGACACACTATTGGCTATGAGATTCTTTGGCATATGAGGTTGTATTGAAGGCCTGGCATCCCCAAGTTTACTTTGGGCCTAATTCAGGCTCCCTATAGTATAGTATACATTCATTTATGTAATTTATTCAATCCTGGTTTGTAATAACATCCTTTGTAAACAAATATTGTGATAATTAGTGGAAAGGGGAGGGTTGTTATATGATTATGTAGGGTAAACTGGGTTGAAATCATGCTTTAGGTTTTTCATTATGTTGATTTGCAATAGAAATCATGTTCTAGGTTTATGTTATCCAATAGATATCATGCTTTAGGACTGCTATGCCTATTTGCATTAAAACCATGCTACATTTGTGCATTAGATACCGTGCCCTAGGATACTCATGTTTATTGCTTTCTCCTATTAGAAATCATGTTGTAGCTCATCACTTTATCTCTTATTCTGCTCAAGTCATAATCACGTGGAAACCTGTTGTTAAAATCACTGCTATAACTATGCTTAATCAAACGACCATCCCTCTGTGCATTAGAAATCCTGCCCTAGGACTTTATTTGCATTTGCTCTAAATCGTATCTATGTCGCTTAAATGATCAACAATTTACAAAGAGGTTTAAAAACGGCCCCAACACATAGATTTCATATTTTAGTATAAATATACCTTGAATCATTTGTTATAACACTCATCCCAGAATCCCAATCTCATTTTAGACAGCATGTTTATATGAGTATTACATATCCACGCCTAGGCAAGCCTTAGGTAATTAATGGACTCATAAAAACTTTGAAAAATTGTGTTTGTTTGTGAAACTGCCCAGGTTTAATAGGCTTTAAAATCAGTAGGCAAACTGATTAGGATTTTTTCACTTCGCTTACAAACAGTATTGCATATTCTATGTTTGTGATGCTCACCTAGATATCCTGCTCTAGGTCCTTTTCTGAAACTCTTTAAAATCTGTTGTTTGAGACGTGCTGCTTATTTGTTTATCTGTGGAGGTAAACATGATCCCCCCTTAACTGCTTCCCTATTTGACAGTCATATATGTTCTTTGTTTTCGCTTAGATTTTACCTTTTAAGCACCTTAGGAGGGTCTAGAACTGCCTGAATTTAGAGGCCCTAAAAACCTCAAGGACCACAAGGAAGGGTCGGGTAAAGCACGCTTAAAGTTCGTTAATTAAAATTGATTATATAACTACCAAGGGGAGGGTAATGGGTAGTAAAAGGATATGATGACCTTTGCGCTAATGCCACCTGTAGCCCCTCTAGTTGAGGAGGATTATCGGGCATTGTACAGATGTGATCCTATAGGCTAACCAACGTAGGACTTCCCTTATTATATTTACATAGGTGTGCTTAGACTGCTTACCTCTTAAAAATCCTTTATTCTTTTATATATGTGTGTTTAGACTGTTTATCTGTTAATTGACTAATTCATAAAAGTAAATTTGATCGGGACCCACCTCTGTGGACCTCGAGGGGTTCTTAACACCTTCCCCTCGAAGTAACTTCAAGCCCTTACCCATTCTCTGGTAATGCAAACTGGTTTCATGATTTACTTGCAATAGGTTCCCCAACGCACCTTAAAAGTCGTTAAATGTATTTCCTTCAATACGAAACTAACTGGTTTCTTTGTTTTCCTTTTTAAATGTATTTCAATTATAAATGTTGTATTTATCGCTTTTCATAACATGCAAATACGTGACAACATATTATTTATTGCTGCATAATCATGCTCAACATCATATCCCACTCGTACCTAAACAAATCCTATAGCAACGCTTGATGAGTGGCTGCGCTCTTCCAATATATCACCCTTTAAATTTGGAAAGGCTTATTTGCGGTAAAACTAGTCGATCAGCGGTGCAGTCGAAGGTTTGGTGCCTTTCCCCCTCAAGTTGTCCGCTTGAGGGTACCAGTCTAGACCCCCATAGTAACCTTATTCTTATTACAATTGTGCATGCATCATGGTCAAATCTAGTTGGGTTAATATGTTTTCCACATAATAACCCTTTAAGACAAGCCTTATCCAAAGTCCGCCGGGGTTTCCATAATCCCAACTGACACAACCACGTTCTGTGCATTAATTTGGAAAACTAAATGCCAATATTCCAATCATGAATGTATAAATAGTCGAATCTGGTGGGGGGAAAAGGCCTAACCTTTTTGTTTTGCAGAAAATGAGGCACGAGGTCCCCAGATTCGGTATAGTCAACAACATTCCACCAATGCTACTAGATTGGTGGGAATACCTTTCCTAAAGTGACAAGAAACACGTGAGGAAACACTTGGGAAATTTACCTTCTCTTCTAGACATTCAGCCGAACAATATGCTAATTGAAGCTGCAACCTTGTTCTGGGACAGTGAGAGGGCTGTGTTCCGTTTCGGGAATATATAAATGACACGACTCTTAGAAGAAATTGGGGGACTTGATGGACTTACTTGGGATAACCCTGGGTTATTGGTACCTGAGAACCGCACTGGGAAAGGGTTCCTAAAGATGATAGGGTTGAAGAAAAATGTTGATTAGACTGTCTGAAGAAATCCTACATACCCTTCGAATATTTGTATGAAAGATACGTTCATAGAAACTCGTACCGTACCTTCCATGACGAGTTTTCTATCACTTATCTGGGTCACATCCACCACAGAGTGTATTGTGTGCTTCTTGGGTCTGATAGTGTTCCCGATGAAAAGGGAAAGAATCCATACTAGACTAGCCATGGTCGCCAGGACTTTGATGGAAGGGATCGATGGACAAACATACATTATTTTCCCTATGATCTTAGCTGACATCTATCGGGCTCTAGAGCGCTGTCAAAGAGGGATCAAGCATTTTGAGGGTTGTAATATGTTGTTGCAGTTGTGGTTATTATAACATCTTCAAAGGGGCCAGTATCGTCAAGAACTTCCGCGAAAGGCTTGGAACGATCACATTGCCTTCCATCACCCCAAGCGGATAACTTAAATTTCGGACAGGTTTGCTCAGCCGGAGAGTGCCAAAGAGTGGGTAGAGTTCTTCGACAATATGACCGAGGAACAAGTACAATGGATGTTTGAATGGTTCCCAAAAAACGAGTTCATCATCAGGTCCAGGGACGCTCCACACTTAGTGCTGATTGGGTTGAGAAGAATATACCCTTATGTTCCTATCCGAGTCATGAGGCAAGCGGGCCGGAAGCAGGTTTACCAAGGGTTGCAAAGATGATCCACTTCAGAGCAGACTTTCAAGACAACGACATCCCTTACAAGTGCCAAGCTCAGCACATGTGGCACTGCAAGATCATCGTGGGAAAACTCCATTGAGCCGAACATGTATCATGTTGGGTGTGCACCTCTCTACCCGGTATGGTTGGAGGATAACTTAGGGGGGATATTGAGGCCAGAAACCAGTCAAGGTAATCGGATCATAGATGAAGATGTTGAGGCTCAAGTTAAATACAATAGATTGCGCAAGAGGGTCCATGATTCCGAGAATGAGCACCGAGAAATACATGAGACCAATAGGAGGCCGATCGAGGAATGAAAGGAAATGTCTATCACTTCCAACAGAAGGTTGGAATATCTGGAGCGAGGTTTAGTGGAGCTGGAGGGCAACATCATAAAGAGGATTGAGGATTGCTAGAATGTTGAAGGGAGCGAGGGAGGACACTTGGCTAGAGCTTATTTGCTGCTGGGTCTGCGCGAGTTGGGAAACCTGTTTGATGGAGTCAGGAAGATCGAATCTAGGGAAGGTCCTTCTGGGACCAAGCAGGCTAGATTTACATTTGCTTTCCTAAATGTAATAAGGCCAAGTGCCATTAGTGACTTATATTATTATCTTAGTTTTGTTTTGGGATTCGTCTATTTTATATTTATGAAATGAGGCATTTAGTGGCATCTAAGTTCTCCAAATCAAGTTATCGCTAGGCCTACCTCGGGAACAACGAGGCTCCCCAAATTAGGACACAAATTTATATTTCTGCAATATGTATTTAAATATTGCAAGTACACTTATCAGAATCCTTATTGACTTGGCTACCTTTTGTTTTTATTTTCTTTATTTCTTTTGATTATTCCCATTCCCCAAAGGTTGGTTCGTGCATACTGTCATCATCAGCATATCACACAAGATCAAGGGGCCCTCTGCCTTATCCTCCTCCTAGTCCACCAAAAGAAAAAGGAAAAGAAAAGATGGAAGATTTGAACAACATCAGGAAAGAAAACACTACATCATCTGAGCATACAGAGGCTTCTATTAGTCGGGGTACTCAGGTCTCGAATGACGTTTTGCAACTCGAACAGAGGATACTGAAATTCCAAGGAGAACTTGAGCATGTTCGGAACATAGCAAACTTATCCTTCTCACTCAGTTTCCCAGACGTTAGTCATCCAAACACCCAGAACCCTGTGCCACCTCAAAACACACCCAACAAGCACCCACAAAATCCTCCTGAACCTCACCACTGCACAACTCCACCACAAAATCAAACTATCCCACCCCAATACCAGCAAAACACCTGCCATACTCCACGAAACACCCCACTAGTCATTCTTGAACCCCAAAATTCCACCAATGATCATCACTACGCTCAAGCTCCAGGTCATCAAAACAATCCTATATACGTGGAGACCTTACCTCACTCCACTCAACCCATATCTTATACACCAGAATCTAGTGAGAAGGAGTTGTTCATCAAAAACTTGGTCGAGGAACTCAAGAAATTGACCAGCCGAGTTCAAGGCGTGAAAGGAGACATGAGGATTGAAGGTATAAACTATGAAGACCTATGCATACAACCAGATGTAGAACTTTCTAAGGGTTACAAACCTCCTAAGTTCAAGATGTCTAATGGTACAGGCGATCACATGGTTCATCTGAGGACTTATTGTGACAAGCTTGTCGGAGTCGAAAAGGATGAGAAGATCCGAATAAAACTCTTCATGAGGAGTCTTACAGTAGATGCTTTGTCCTGGTACATCATCCAGGATCCTAAGAAGTGGTCTAACTGGGTGAGTATGGCGTCTAATTTTATGGACAGATTCAGGTTCAACACAGAGAATGCACCAGATGTCTTTTACATTCAGAACCTCAAGAAGAAACCTACTGAAACTTTCCGCGAGTATGCTACTCGTTGGAGGTCGGAAGCAGCCAAAGTCAGGCCGGCATTGGATGAGGAACAAATGAACAAGTTCTTCGTCAGGGTACAGAATCCGCAATACTATGAAAGACTGATGATTATTGAAAATCACAAGTTCTTTGATATCATCAAACTTGGTGAAAGTATTGAAGAAGGCATCAAGAGCGGGATGGTCACAAACTTTGAGGCGCTGCAGGCCACCAACAAAGCCTTACAGTGTGGTGGTATATTTAAGAAGAAGGATGTGGGAGCAGTAATGGTTGCACAAAGGCCCAAAACACCATTCGTATATCGAACCTCCCCACTTGCATATCAAGCACCTCCACCCACATATCAACCATCACCTTCACCTACCTATCAACCATCACCTCCACCCCCATATCAATCGTCACCTCCACCTACATATCAACCCTCATCTCCTGGATATTCCCAACTAGCCACTGTCTATCTCACTTATAATTCCCAACCATCTCATTTTCAGTCAGCTCCAACATGTCAAAACTTCCCAAGGCCTCGACCTAACTTCGACCATAGACCACCCAAACAGTATACTTCCATTGCTGAACCCATCGACCAGCTGTATGAAAGGCTGAAGGGTACTGGTTATGTCACTCTCATCCCTGTTGTAGCCACAGAACATTCTTCTCAGTGGGTCAATACAAACCAAACTTGTGCACACCATTCTAGCATGAAAGGACATACAATCGACGAGTGCCGCACATTGAAGGACAAAATCCAGGCTTTGATTGACAACAAAATCATCCAGGCAAAGGAGGCTGCGCCTAATGTCCGCAATAACCCCCTCCCAGATTATAGGGGTGAAGGCGTCAATGTGATAGAGATGGATGAAGAATGGGATCCGTAGGGATCAATCGGGCTAATCAAAGAGGGTGATGATCCCAAGAAGCCCGCAAGTACACTCAATCCCATTATAGTGCAGATACAGCCTCTAGTAGAGGTTGAGGTAACCACATCAGTCCTGTTCGAAGTTGAAGTAGCACCACCTGCAGTGACACCTATTCCATTTGAGGTGAAGGTAGCCGTGCCATTCACAGTAACAGTCTCAACCACACCGCCTTTCGACACCAAGGTTGTGCCCTGAGACTATGTGGATAAAGCTAGAAGAAGAGGAAAGACTAAAATAGAAGAAGTCGGTGCTGCACAAGAGATAACTAGGACCGGAAGGGTCTACACACCTGAGCATTTGGGAGAGTCCAGCAAGCAGGCTTCTAATAGACCTCCCGTCATTGAAACAGGTCCAGATGACCTCTGGAAGAAAGTACAAGCAAGGGAATACTCAGTCATGGATCATCAGAATAAGACTCCTGCTCAGATATATATATCTTGTCACTGCTGCAGAATTCAGAATCACATAGGAGCGCTCTGATGAGAGTATTGAACGAAGCATATGTGCCCAATAACATCACGAGTGGAGAAATAGCTAATATGGTGGGGCAAGTACTAGAAAGTCACAAGATGACTTTCCACGAGGATGAGTTTCCACCTAAGGGTTTGAGCCACAACAAGTCATTGCATATAACTGTGCAATGTGAAGACTACTTCATTACCAGGGTCCTAATCGATGGAGGATCCAGTCTCAATATTTGCCGATTAACAACACTAAAGAGATTGGGCAGAGGCCTGTATGAAATCCGAGAGGGGACCATGAACGTGAAGGCATTTGACGGGTCTTAGAGGGCTACCATCAGAGAAATCAATCTCTGCCTACAGATGGGTCCTACATGGTTTGATGTCAAGTTCCAGGTGTTACACATATCTTCATCCTACAATTTGTTGTTGGGACGACCATGGATACATGCCGCTGGGGTTGTGGCATCGACTTTGCATTAGGTAGTGAAGTTCAAGTGGAATCATCAGGAGGTGATTATCCATGGAGGTGGGAGAAACCCCATTTACAATCGTCAGACTATCCCGGTGGTCGCAAATAGAAGAAGGCTTTGTGGAGAGACTTATTATCATATCGAGAGGGTCAATGCAATTGACAAATATAAGTGGTGGGATAGCAAGATATCAAGCATGATGAATTGGAGTGGATATGAGCCTGGCAAGGGTCTCAAAAAAAACCTTCAGGGAATCTCCAAGCCAATACAGCTGAAGCGTCATGGCACTACTTTTGGCCTGGGATATCAATACACCTAGCGAGAGTATAAAAACTGGTCACCACATTGGCGTGGTCCTTACTATCCACTTGAGAAGCCTATACCAAACCTAAGTCAGACCTTCTAACAGGCCAACATCGTATGGGGTTCAAAAGAGGAAGAAGCATTGGCAGCTTTAAGGAACCTGTTCCTAGAGGATGAAGACATGGACTGTTGTATAATTGTCGAGGAGGAGGAGGAGGAGGAAAGCCCTACAATCCGAGCTGTGGAGAAAGGATCACTCCTTAGAAATTGGACTGTCAGACCATCCAGGGCCCGACGGTCTCGGGGTAGCAAGGCTGAACAGCATTGTTTATTTTTGTTTGCTAAGAAAATGATTTCCCTTTTTACATTTCTGTTTTAAATCAAATGTACAGTGTTCTAAAACGTTGTTTAATTGAAAATCGTTTTTATTTTGTTTAATTAAAAATCATTTTTATATGAATTAATATTTATTATTACCATTTTCCTCTCATATCTTTATCTATACAGCATTACTATTTCCTGTCTTGATGAACCGATGATTGTGACATGTAATGAGATAACGCAACAATATGATAGTGATTCAGAGGGAGAAGATATCATACCCGAGGAAATTATCATAGAAGTAGAAGATTTTGAGAACAAGCCTAAGTCCAATCTAGACGAAACAGAAGTAATCAACTTGGGAGATTCTAAAACTGTCAAAGAGACCCGCATCAGCATTCACTTATCGCCGTCAAAGAAAGGAGAGTACACACAGTTCTTGAAGGAATATGAGGACATATTTGCATGGTCGTACGATTATATGACCTGGTTAAGTACCTCCATTGTGGCCCACAAGTTGCCCATAAACCCAATGTGTCCACCAGTGAAGCAGAAACTCAGGAAGTTCAAGCCTGACATGAGTTTGAAAATCAAGGAGGAGGTTATTAAGAAAATCAAGGCCAAGGTACTCAGGGTGGTTGAATATCCAACATGGTTAGCCAACATCGTTCCAGTTCTGAAGAAGGATGGAAAGGTTGGGGTTTGTGTTGATTATCGGGATCTCAACAGAGCCAACCCAAAGGATGATTTCCCTCTTCCAAACATACACATCCTAATTGACAAATGTGCCAAACATGAACTCCAGTCATTTGTGGATTGTTTCGCCGGTTACCACTAGATCTAGATGAACGAGGAAGACGCTGAGAAAACTGCTTTTATTAAACCATGGGGAGTGTACTATTATAAGATGATGACATTCGGCCTAAAGAATTCTAGGGCCACTTACATGAGAGCTATGACTACCATTTTCCATGACATGATACATAAGGAGATCGAGGTGTATGTGGATGACATCATCATTAAATCCAAGAAATCCACAGATCATATAAGATTTGAGGAAGTTCTTCAACAGACTACGGAAATACAACTTGAAACTAAATCCCGCAAAACGTGCATTCGGGGTTTTGGCAGGAAAGTTGCTTGGGTTCATCGTCAGCCGCCGGAGGATAGAGCTGGATCCATCAAAAGTCAATGCCATCCAGGAGCTGCCACCGCTGAAGAGTAAGAAAGATGTAATGAGTTTCCTAGGGCGGTTAAACTATATCAGCCGGTTCATATGAGCCGATTTTAAAAATGTTGAAGAAATATGTTGCAACTAGTTGGACCGAAGATTGTCAAAAGGCTTTCGACAGGATCAAGGAGTACATATCAACACCACCAGTTTTGATCCCGCTAGAGCCAGGTAGACCTTTCCTACTCTACCTTGCAATGCTAGATGAAGCATTCGGCTGCGTTCTGGGGCAGCACAATGAGACAGGAAGAAAGGAACAAGCCATCTATTACCTGAGTAAGAAGTTCACTCCATATGAAGAGCGGTACTCTCTGTTGGAACACACCTGTTGCGCTCTGACCTGGATTGCTCAAAAGTTGAGGCACTACTTCTGTGCCTACACAACATACCTCATATCGAGAATGGATCCCTTGAAGTACATATTTCATAAGCCGATGCCTACTGGCAAGCTAGCTAAGTCGCAAATCCTACTGAGTGAGTTCGATATTGTTTATGTGACTTAGAAAGCAGTCAAGGGACAGGCACTAGCAGATCATCTTGCTGAAAATCCTATGGGAGGAGAATATGAACCCCTAAAAATGTATTTTCCCGATGAAGAGGTGTTGTTCATAGGAGAAGACATTGTTGAATCATATGACGGTTGGAGGATGTTCTTTGACGGAGCGACAAATTTCAAGGGAGTCGTCATTGGAGCTGTCTTGGTATCGAAAACTGGCCAACATTATTCGGTATCTGCTAAACTCAGATTTCCTTGTACCAACAACATGGCGGAGTATGGAGCTTGCATACTAGGGCTCAACATGGCCATCGACATGAATATTCTGGAGCTGCTAGTGATCGGTGATTCAGATTTGCTCGTGCACCAAGTACAAGAAGAATGGGCCACCAAAAATTCCAAGATATTTCCATATCTGCACCAGGTGCAGGAGTTGAGAAAGAGGTTCACAAAGACAAAGTTTCGGCATGTTCCTAGGATTCAGAATGAGTTTGTCGATGCATTGGCCACTCTTTCATCCATGATACAGCATCCAGACAAGAACTTCATTGATCCTATCCCAGTAAGGATCCATAGCCATCCAGCATATTGTGCTCATGTTGAAGAAGAAACAGATGGGAAACCTTGGTTCCACGACATCAAAGAATATTTGGCAGAAGGAGAATACTCGGAGCATGCAAATCATACTCAGAAATGTACGCTTCGGAGGTTGTCCAACAGTTTCTTCCATAGCGGAGGAACCCTATACAGAAGAACTCCTGATTTGGGATTACTAAGGTGTGTTGATGCAAAAGAAGCTTCTAAACTACTTGAGGAGATACATGCTGGGACTTGTGGCCCGTATGCGAATGGCTTTGTCTTAGCCAAAAAGATACTCAGGGCCGATTATTTCTGGATGACCATGGAGACAGATTGCATCTAGTATGTTCGAAAATGCTACCAATGTCAAGTACATGCAGATATGATAAAAGTACCGCCAAATGAGCTCAATGCAACTAGCTCGCCTTGTCCATTAGCCGCCTGGGGAATGGATGTCATTGGTCCAATTGAGCCCACCACCTCAAATGGGCACCAATTCATCTTGGTAGCTATTGATTACTTCACCAAATGGGTAGAAGCAGCATCTTACAAAGCAATGACTAAGAAAGTCGTGGCAGTGTCCGCGACCAGATTGTTTGCCGGTTTGGAGTTCCGAAATCAATCATCACCGACAATGCCTCCAATATCAACAGTGATCTGATGAAGGCCATGTGTGATACTTTCAAGATCAAGCATAAAAATTCCACAACCTATAGACCTCAGATGAACGGAGCTGTAGAAACCGCCAACAAGAATATCAAGAAGATACTAAGGAAGATGGTAGAAAATCACAAACAGTGGCACGAGAATCTGTCATTCACTTTGTTGGGATATCGTACCACAGTCCGCACACCAACCAGGGAAACTCCCTACTTGTTGGTTTATGGTACAGAAGTTGTTATTCCAGCCGAAGTGGAGATTCCTACTTTAAGAAGCTGAGCTCAGCGATGTAGAATGGATAAGGAGTCGTTATGAGCAGCTAGCCCTCATAACGGAAAAAGGATGGATGCAGTATGTCATGGGCAACTATATCAGAACAGAATGTCCAGAGCCTTCAACAAAAGAATCAAGCTGAGACAGTTAACACTGGGGCAGCTGGTGTTGAATAAGATCTTTCTGCATCAAGATGAAGCCAAAGGGAAATTTTCTCCCAACTGGAAAGGTCCATACATGGTCCACAGAGTATTGAGAGGAGGTTCTCTTATACTTGCATAAATGGACGGAGAAGTTTAGCCAAAATCGATCAACTCAGATGCAATCAAGCGATACTATGTGTAACTCTTTACGCTTTCTTCATATGATGTAAACTGAACTACGCTCGACCTGATTCCCATTTAAGAGGGGATACGTAGGCAGCCCTGTGGGTTCGGTCATAATTCAATAAAAATCTTATTTCCCCCATAATCAGAAACTGGGGCAGAATTTTGAGGAGGACCCTCAAAATTCTGAAGCAAGTTCAGCCGATCGCAGCATGTACAGCAGTCAGAGATGTCAATCCAGCTAACCGGGGCAGAACTTTGAGGAGGACCCTCAAAATTCCATAGCAGCGGAGGTTGAAATGTCTCGGACCGTGTCACAGTCACTGGCTTATCTGACCAATTTCTTAAATATATTTTACTACATTTTTGAAAACTATGCATTCTTGCTTGTGAAGTAACTCTGTTTAGCAAACGCTACCTCCAATGATTTGAACAGGATCTTCAGACTGAGCAAAGCAAGCCGAGCAAGCCGACGGAGGCACGAACCGACCACCCCCTTTTACAGAACTCACGATTTTTCTTTGGATGCAGGAAAGAAGAATATGCACGCCTCTAAGTCACAATCTTCATAACAACCGTGATACTGAAATCTGCTACCAGCTTAGAAATCAGATATCCTCTGCCGTTTATTCCATTTTATCAGCATAAGTCCAAACACTACCTTCATTTGCATGGGACTAAGCCTTGTCCCGCATCCTGCATGTGGCTAAGCCCTGCCTCCACATTTGCATGAGGCTAAGCCATTCCTTCATCCTGCATGAGGTTATGCTCTACCTCCATACTTGCATGAGGCTAAGCCCTGCCTCCATATTTGCATAAGGCTAAGCTCCGACTTCATTTTCATGAGATTAAGCTCTATCTCCATCTGCATGAGGTTAAGCTATACCTCAACACTTGCAATGAGGCTAAGCCCTGCCTCTATATCTGCATAAGGCTAAGCTCTACCTTCATTTGCATGGGACTAAGCTCTGTCTCCATCTGCATGAGGCTAAGCCCCGCCTCCATATCTGCATAAGGCTAAGCATTGCCTTCCTCTGTATTGGACTAAGCCATGTCCCGCATCTTGCATGAGACTAAGCTCTGTCTCCATCTCCATGAGGCTAAGCCCTGCCTCCATATCTGCATAAGGCTAAGCTCTGACTTCGTCTGCATGGGACTAAGACATGCCCCGCATCTTGCATGAGGCGAAGACCTGCCTCCATATCTGCATAAGGCTAAGCTCTTCCTTAATCTGCATGGGACTAAGCCATGTCCCGCATCTTGCATGAGGTTAAGCTCTACCTCCACACTTGCATTAGGCTAAGCCCTGCCTCCATATATGCATAAGGCTAAGCTCTCCCTTCATTTGCATAGGACTAAGCCCTGTCCCGCATCCTGCACGAGACTAAGATTTGTCTCCATACCTGCATGAGGCTAAGCTCTGCCTCCAATTTACATTTTTTCACCGAGACTAAGCGTTGTCTCTCCGGCATTATCTATTTTGCTCTCCTTCGGGCTAAGCTCTGCCCTCAATTTCACAAGACTAAGACTTGTCTTGTTGACATCATATTATTGCATCTCATGGGCTGAAATATCGCCAACTTTTCCAAAGGCGTCAAAGTCTAAAGGCATCATCCTCATCGCCGGAAGACACCATGTCATGGCTTGAGGATCTCTCAAATTTGCATATCATTATTCAAAGACGTTATGGTTCGGAGCCACCATCTTTATGGACCAAGAACATCATTTCATGGCCTGTGAATCCCTCATTGAACAATTCATGTCCCAGGATATCATGGTCTAAGGACATCATCCTCAACCATCCGAAGACAACTCTCATGGTCCGAAGGGAATTTGCATCATGTTTAAATTTCCACACAAACATATGCTCGGAGCATCTCTTTTATTTGCAGGTGACCAGATAAGAACTTGTCATCAATAGGAAAAAATCCTGCTCCGATTCCTTCAACTATATCAAACTTGACCGCTCACCACAACCATTCTTTCCACCTATTCCGAAATCTCGTGCCTGTTCTTGTGATGACTTCATCAGTATATTCCGTCGATGAATCCATAGCTACACACGGCCTAATTACTGTATAACTAGGGATATGTAGGAAGCTCAGAAACCAGAGTGCGGACTAAATCTCTCGAACCATCTCACTCGGTCAAAATTGTCCATCATATCTTTTACTCGACTACATTTTCATCCTTTCCGGGTAAAGAGGGGCAGTTGTTGATACTCAATATTTTTCTATAATACTTTTAAAATGCATATATACCTTTAAAACTATGCATTAGCATCAATTGGTATTTTTCCATAATTTCTATATTTATTTTAATTAATTTTCCCTAGTATTTTATCTTATATAAATAATTGCAAATGGCATCACAATTGATTTTAAAGAATTTCATGATTTAATTTTGCTATTTATATCCATATTAAGCTCAACTTATTTGCGTAAATATCCAGATCTACACTTTTTGGTCACAATTGCAATGGCTTTGCAATTATAGCCCATGTATACATTATTGTATTATATAACCAGAAAATGGCTTGTTGTATTTTTAAAATGTCGAGTAATTATTTTTAAACACTTTTTATGCATGAAAATTATTTTATAATCTATTAAGTATTTTATAATCTGTTAATTATTTATAAAAATATTTTTTATAAACTATTGGGGTATTTAATAAGTAGCCCTTTTGTTTACAAACTTAACCCCTCTCTAACCCGCCCAAACCCCTTTTAATTTGGCCCAATCCCCTTAAGCCCAACCATTAAACCTGCCCGATCCAACACCCCTGTCCGATCCTAATCGTTGCTCATTTTGATCAACGGTCCAGATCTCTCTTACCTTAATTAAACCTAAATGACCCCCTAAACCCTCTCATTTTCACTCCTCTCACCCGCCGCCACTCGTTCTCTTTTCTCTCAATTCTCTCTACCTAACCCTAGCTCTAACACGCCATCACCGGCGTAAACCTTATTCCTATGAAGCTTCCATGGCTTCTCTGTCCAGCCCTGTCCTCCTACGCACTATGGTTCTTTGGTTTCTTAGATCCTTAAGAGGATCTCAGGGAACCCAAGCGATTCTGGTTTGCACCCTTGCTTCTTTTCCTGTCTCAGTCCACTTCCTCGACTATGAGTAAGATATTTTTTTTATTTTGTTACGAATCTATGGTTTCTAAACCTATTTTATCATCTCTGTTACTTTTTGAAAAAACAACCTAGGCTATTACGTTCGATCTTCTCAGATCTGTATAGATTTGAGATGGATCGAGCACTATAACATGTTTTTCTCTGAAATTTCTAGTTTAAATTGATTACTTCATCTTTTCCCTAAACTAGGGTTCATCACAAATCATTTTCAAAGGTCTTTCTGACTTCTAAGGGTTTAATCGATTATCCTTTAATCTTCTTGACTGATTTGTGCAAAAGATACTCAAACCCTAGTCGATTTTATGTGACACTCTGATTTTCTAACCTTTGCTTCGATTTTGAGTCTTTCAGTGTTACCAATCGTATTAATTCACTCTGTATTTTTTGACTTACACATTATTTCTTTCTCAAATCCTTTATTCTGTGATTTTGCCCTAATAAATCATTATTAGGGCTAGAGTCTGTGTTTCCGGCTAATTCCTGTATTTTCTTGTGAAGTTCTACTTAGCCTATTTTCTATTTGTGAAAGTTGATATTCTTTCCAGAAATCAGTATTACCCTGAAATTTTGGCTGACTGATTTGCTCTGTTAGAGATTCATGTGTATAATTCTTGATTGTTTCCTTGTTTATGACCTTAATTTGGTCATCCATGCCTTATTTAGTTGCCTGTATAATCATGGATTCTTACTGATCCCTTTACATGATTCTTTCCTTAATTGGACCCCTGATTATTTTATTCTAAGCTCCCTTATTTGGTTTAATTCGAACTTCTTTCCATAATTATCCCTATTATTACCGTTTGGCTAATTGCCCTTAATTAAGGGAGCTTTATTCTGAACCCTTATGTGATTGGATTCTGTGATTTCCTTAATTGTTGGCTTCTGATTTCTTTTACCTTCTTTGTCCTACTCTTAAACAACTATATAAACTCTCTTATTTTACCTCTCAAGACATGAACACTAAGTTCAGAACACACACTCATACTCAAACTCTCTCTTCTTTCTCTGCTACTTGTGATAACTATTGGTCTAGCCAGCTAAAAGCCAAGGCTAGACATTGGAACTACAACTGCTTTACATTCTGCACTTTATTCTTTAACTGGTATGTCTCTAGTTAAATTTTTAAACTCAACCTCCATGTGTTTCATTCATGTACTAGTTCAATTGGCTATGTATTCAATTTGTTTTCCTGTTTACTGCTTTATTCAACATGTCTAAATTATGTCTTCTCTTGATTCAATGTGTAATCAGCATGTCTAAACTTCACTTGGTTATTTGATAATTGTCCAGCATGTTTACTTAGTCCCTGTTTACTCCCTTTAATTGGTGTGATCATGTTGATAACTTACTTGTCTAATGTACTTGGTTGATCCTAATTAGTATGCATTTTGTCTTCAACATGACTATTTCACTACATTCTATGTCTATGTCTTAAGTGCCCATTATCGTGGCTAACCTGTTAAGTCTCTAAGACTCCTAAGTGTTCCATGCATTTGTTGTCTATATGCCTCCCCTGTACCCTGCTCATGTGCCCCCTAATGTGAATTATATGTGTTCCCAACCCTCTTCACCCTTGTGTGTAAAGCTTCCTAGTAAGTGGTTGTAATTCTAGGTTCTCTGAGTCTGTGTGATTGTATATTGTGTCTTCTCAATTGATTTCAAAACTGTTTTCCACTCTTAGTAGTTCTTTAAAACTGTTTCCATTCCTGGAAAAATATTTCACTCTTGAAAGTTATCTCTACATTGTTTTTACTAAGTCTTTCAAAACTATGTCAAGCACTCTCACTTTACTCTTAGATTATTAGTTTTTACCCCTCCAGTATGTGTACTACCTAGGAATCCATGAGATTCCTCCGAACTCTAGCACACTGGAGTTGGCCCTTCCACACTGCACATAACCAATCTCTATTTGAGAAAAGGTCTTGGTGTGAGCACTGCCTGGGATCCTTGAGGTCCTTAGGGAACTCTGACACACTAGGATACACTATTGGATATGAGATTCTTTGGCATCTGAGGTTGTATTGAAGGCCTGGCATCCCCAGGTTTATTTTGGGCCTGATTCAGGCTCCCTATAGTATAGTATACATTCATTTATATAATTTATTCAATCCTGGTTTGTAATAACATCCTTTGTAAATAAATACTGGGGTAATTAGTGAAAAGGGGAGGGTTGCTATATGATTCTGTGGGGTAAACTGGGTAAAAATCATGCTTTAGGTTTTACATTATGTTGATTTGCAATAGAAATCATGTTCTAGGTTTATGTTATGCAATAGATATCATGCTTTAGGACTGTTATGCCTATTTGCATTAAAACCATGCTAAATTTGTGCATTAGATACCCTGTCCTAGGATACTCATGTTTATTGCTTTCGCCTATTAGAAATCATGTTGTAGATCATCACTTTATCTCTGATTCTGCTCAAGTCATAATCACCTGGAAACTTGTTGTTAAAATCACTGCTATAACTATGCTTAATCAAACGACCATCTCTCTGTGCATTAGAAATCCTGCCCTAGGACTCTGTTTGCATTTGCTCTAAATCGTATCTATGTCGCTTAAATGATCAACTATTTACAAAGAGGTTTAAAAATGGCCCCAACACATAGATATCATATTTTAGTATACATATACCTTGAATCATTTGTTATAACACTCATCACCTAGATCAGCATGCCTATAGGATTTAACAAAACTCAAGTTGTTTTGATTAATTTCCAGAATCCCGATCTCATTTTAGACAGCATGTTTATATAAGTATTACAAATCCACGCCTACGCAAGCCTTAGATAATTAATGGACTCATAAAAACTTTGAAAAATTGTGTTTGTTTGTGAAATTGCCCATGTTTAACAGGCTTTAAAATCAGTAGGCAAACTAATTAGGATTTTGTCACTTCACTTAGAAACAATGTTGCATATTCTATGTTTGTGATGCTCGCCTAGATATCTTGCTCTAGGACCTTTTCTGAAACTTTTTAAAATCTGTTGTTTGAGACGTGCTGCTTATTTGTTTATGTGTAGAGGTAAACATGAGCCCCCCTTAACTGCTTCCCTATTTGACAGTCCTATATGTTCTTTGTTGTTGCTTAGATTTTACCTTTTAAACACCTTAGGAGGGTCTAGATTTGCCTGAATTTAGAGGTCCTAAACACCTCCAGGACCACAAGAAATGGACGGGTAAAGAACGCTTAGAGTTCGTTAATTAAAATTGCTTATATAACCTCCAAGGGGAGGGTAATGGGTAGTAAAAGGATATGATGACATGTGCGATAATGCCACGTGTAGCCCCTCTAGTTGAGAAAGATTTTCGGGCATTGTACAGATGTGATCCTATAGGCTAACCAACGTAGGACTTCCCTTATTTTATTTACATATGTGTGCTTAGACTGCTTACCTGTTAAAAATCCTTTATTCTTATACATATGTGTGTTTAGACTGTTTATCTGTTAATTGACTAATTCATAAAAGTAAGTTTGATCGGGACCCACCTCTGTGGACCTCGAGGGGTTCTTAACACCTTCCCCTCGAAGTAACTTCAAGCCCTTACCCATTCTCTGGTAATGCAAACTAGTTTCATGATTTACTTGCAATAGGTTCCCCAACGCACCTTAAAAGTCGTTAGGTGGCGACTCTTCAACTTCTTGTACCCCTTTCACAAAAGGAAACGAGTTGTCCCAATAATGTCGAAACCCGGACTCCACGAAAGGGAAAAGGGAGCGCGACAGGGGGTTTTGGGAGAGAACTCGGGTAGAGTCCCCGAGTTGTTGGAGACTGAAGATGCCTTCCGCCGAAATTAACAAACGGCAGGTATGTTTGGAGGGCCCGGCCCTGAAGCCCTTCGAACATAAGAAAATGCCCCAAGTGACTCACTTGGGTCAATAGTAATCGGGGACTCGCCTACGCTCCCTGCATTTTCCAAGGAGGTGATTCGAGAGGCTCGGGCTATGAGGACCCCCGAGATAGAAGTAGTCCACAGGGGGGGAGGACCCCTTCCAAGGTTAATTTACCGGGGTCGATGATCCTACTGGCTTGAGTGAAGCATCGAGTCTCTTTGATGAGGCTCAACGAGCCCTGAATCGGGTAAGTCTCAATTCCCTTCATTGATATCACATTCCTCCATTTCCTGTCTAACTTTATTTCTTTTGCATATAGGCTTTGGCACTCCATCAGGAGGCATTTTCCAAGTCTCGGGCAGAGCTAAGCCGATGCGAGGCCGATCTTAAAGGTCTTATGGAGGAGAGGAACACCCTCAAACTTCTCAGCAGGCAGAAATAAGAGGAGATCAAGGATCTCCAAGCCGAGCTGGCCACGGCTCATAAAGAACAGATCGACCTGATCGAGCAGGTAATGACAATCTTAAAAGCTCATGAGCTTTATTCGGGAATGGTGTCTAACACATCAATCTCACAGCTGCAACAAAAGGTCGAGAGGATCGAGCAATTCCCTGAGGAGGTTAACATGATGAAGGCGGAGACCTTGGGGTGGAAGGAAAATATGGAATGCCTCTCCTCGGAGAAAGAGGTTTCTCGAGCCTATCTATTATCAGCCAAAAATCAGCTTCGGAGCGTGAAGGAAAAAAACTTGGCACAGGTAAAGAAAATAGAGGACCTCGAGGCTCGGTTGGCCACCAAACTTACAAAGGTCAAATCTAAGGCTGAAAAGGAAAAAACCAATGTAGAGGCGATCGTGGCCGTCTACCAGTCCGATGCTGAAGCCGCTCAAGCCCAAGAGAGAGAGGCAATAGAGACCGCCCAAACTCGAGCACATTGGGTTGCTGAACTTGCCAAATGCCAATCTCGGAGGGAAACCCTTGAGGATATCCATGCCCGAGGTTTCGATCTTACCGACGAGATAATAAAGTCTAAAGATCATGAAGTCGATGCCAGAGCGCTTGACTCTTCTGATGATGATGATGAATCATGATGCTGATGTTGATGCTGATGATGGCACCGAGAATGAGTCCTAGAGTGGGGGGCCCTGATGGAGAAGCTTCCCCCGAGAATAGCTAGGAACCTTAGTATTTTGAACATTTTCTTTCTAGCCTTTTTTCAACTTTTTGTGTAGGACCCTGATCGGTCCTTTGTAAATATCTTCATATGTATAAAACATTTATTTTCTCTCCATCTTGTCATTATTTCAAATTCTTCCTTATGCATATACTGATTCGGTCATGCCTTATGAAAACTTTGTTTGTTCGAGGCTTAGGCAATTTGATCGAAGTCGGACTAGTGTAATTTTTAAAATCGAGTGAGTACTTGCTCGAACTCGAAGTAGGATGACTTTTAGGTTTTAGTTGAGTGAGGATGATTTCTCAAACTCAAAAAATAAAATGGCCCTTAGGCTCTTGAATTAGGCCGATATGGCCTCAAAAGAATGATTTTTTCCCTCTTCAGCTTAAAAAGTTAATCATATAAAAAAAATGCCTTAGCACGAGATAAATCTGTACCTATTAGGTTTTTTTAGGGTTGGTGTTATCGAAACCCCTTGCTTTGTTATTCCTTAGCACGAAATTGATCGAGGGTTCAAACAATTCGATACCCCTTAGGGTCTTTTTAAGATTGATGTTATCAAAACCTTTTGTCATTTTGTCGAGGGTAGCCTTTTAAAGTGGTTTATAAAAGTATTCGAAGGCTTGTTTTTATTACGGAATTCGGACTTCTCTAAACCGTGTTAGTTTGGTTGTAGCCTTTAAGTTGGGATTTGCCTCTTGTGCTTGTTTCTCGATTATACTTTGTATTTGTTCGAAGTGTCAGTCCCCGGATGTGGTGGTCGTGGCTTATAAAGTCGAGGGTTGTCTTTTTAGGGTATTATGATCTCGAGGTTTTAGTAATTTGATCATGTTGAGTTTTTGGATGGCAGTCCCCGAGTGTGGGGTCAATTGTTCGAACTTTAGTTGCGATCGGCCCTTAAGCTAGTTTCCACAATAGATCACAAGTATGAGATTGTAAAGTAAAAAGTTCTATAAGGAGTGGAATATTTGTCAAGAAAAAATACTTCTTTCAATAGATTATACATGCGTACATGTTTTTCCATTAGGGCTCAAGTAATCTACATGGACACGGTTCATTCAACGTTTGGCCCCTTACAAAATTTACCCATCGAAACCCTGTTAACACGAAGTACTTCCCTTGTAATCGTCCGAGCGTGATGCCCCCCAGTATTTGAGGTTGATTGTAAAGAAGCCTCAGATACTATTGAATTGCTCTAAGTTAGCACGAACAATAGTTGCCTCGTTAAAAACCTCGTCGGAAAAAACCCATTTGGGACAAAAAACGGTCTAAAGAAAAAAGAGTGCAACACGTGCTTTCGGACCTAAGGACTTTGTATTTGAAGAATCCTTTGATGTCTTCGATTAAACACCCATAGATGTTTAGTGTGAAATATAAAATAAAATGGAGAAGTTCGTACCATAGCGGTAATATCATTTGAGGAGCGATATGTTCCAATTGTTTGGTAATTGTTTGTCGTTCATCGTGCCAAGTTTGTAGGATCCATTTCTGACAATATCGAGGACCTGATACGGTCCCTCCCAGTTCGGTCCAAGTTTTCCTTCGTTTGGCTTTCGATTATTGAGTGTGACCTTTCTCATAACCAAGTCCCCGATTTTAAAGTGTGGAAGATTGGCTCTTCGGTTGTAGTACTATTCAATTTGTTTCTTCTGTGCGGCCATTCGAACGAGGGAGGCTTCCCATTTTTCATCTAGCAATTCGAGGCTTGTATTCATAGCCTCGTGATTTGACTCTTCCGTTGCATATCGAAACCTGACGCTACGTTCCTCGACTTCGACCGGGAGCAGAGCTTCGGCGCCACATACTAAAGAGAACGGTGTTGCCCCCGTACTGGATTTTGACGTTGTTCGATATGCCCAAAGGACCTCGGGCAATATTTCTCTCCATTTCCCCTTAGCGTCGTTCAATCTTTTCTTTATATTTTGAATGATGGTCTTGTTTGTCGATTCGGTATGTCTGTTCCCAATAGGATGATATGGCGTTGATAAGATCCTTTTTATTTTGTGGTCTTAGAGAAACTTTGTCACTTTGCTACCAACGAATTGTTTCCATTATCGCATACGATCTTAGTAGGCATCCCAAATCGGCATATAATGTGGTCCCAGATGAAGTCTATGACTTCATTTTCTCTGACTTTCTCGGAGGCTTGTGCTTCAACCCACATAAAGAAATAGTCAGTCATAAACAAAATGAATTTAGCTTTACCTGGGGTCGATGGTAGTGGGCCGACGATATCAATTCCTTAATTCATGAACGACCATGGGGATAGAACTGAATGGAGTTGCTCTCCGGGTTGGTGCATCATCGGCGCATATATTTGACATTTGTCGCACTTTCGAACCAATTCTTTAGTATCCTTTTCCATATTGGCCCAATAGTATCCTGCTCTGATGACTTTGTGAACCAATGATTCAGCACCGGAATGATTCCTGCAAGTGCCCTCGTGAATTTCCTGTAGGACATAGTCGATGTCTCCGGGACCCAAACATATTGCCAACGGTCCATCGAACATCCTTCTATATAGTATTCCCTCTTAGGCCAATGTGAATCGTGCGGCCTTCGTACGTAGTGTCCTTGATTCCTTAGGATCCGATTTAAGCTTCCCGTATTTTAGGTACTCGATATATTCTTTCCTCTAATCCTAGGTTAGACTTGTAGAGTTTATTTCGGTGTGGCCTTCTTCGATTACTGACCTTGATAGTTGTACGACATTCCCCGAGCTAATTTCGTCGTCTTCGACTGATGACCCCAAATTTGCAAGGGCATTGGCCTCTTTGTTTTGTTCTCGAGGTACATGTTGTAGGGTATATTGTTTAAACCGATGTAGTGTCACATGTAGTTTGTCCAAGTACCTCTGCATTCGATTTTCTTGAACCTCGAATGTTTTGTTGACTTGGTTTACCACAAGTAGTGGCCACGATGACCTCTACTCCAAAACTCTTATCTAGCTCGAGACCTGCAATCATGGCCTCATACTCGACCTCATTGTTAGTTAACTTGGAAGTTTTGATAAACTGTCTAATTTAATTATCTGTGGGAGGCTTCAAAGTGATGCCTAGCTCGGACCTCTTCACGTTCGAAGCACCGTCTATGAAGAGGGTACACACCACCGATGATGTACCTAATTTTAATAATAGTTCCTTTCAACCTCAGGTACGAGGGCTGGCGTAAAGCCAGCCACGAAGTCCGCTAAGATTTGAGACTTGATGACCGTTGGGGTTGATACTCGATAGCGTACCCACTAATCTTGACGACCCATTTGGCCAATCGGCCCAAGAGTTCGGGCTTATGCAAAATATTGCGAAGAGGATAAGTAGTCACCACACAGATCGGGTGACATTGAAAATATGGTTTTAATTTCCTAAAGGCACTTATTAGGGCAAGCGCTAACTTTTCTAAGTTTGGGAATCGGGTCTCGGCCTCACCTAAAGTTCGACTAACATAGTAAACAGGAAATTTCATACCTTGCTCTTCTCGAACTAGGACCTCACTTACCGCGATTTCCGAGACTACTAAGTATAAGTTGAGTGGCTCATCCGCTTTCGGAGTATGAAGCAGTGGCGGGCTCGAGAGGTACTGATTTAATTCTTCCAATGCTTGTTGTCATTCCGGGGTCCATGCAAAATTGTTCTTCTTTTTAAGAAGTGAAAAGAACCGGTGACTTCTATCTGAATACCTCGAGATGAATCGGCCCAGGGCGCTATGCAACCTGTCAATCTTTGTACGACCTAAACATTGTCCACGACTCTGATGTCTTCGATTGCCTTAATTTTATCGAGTTGATCTTGATTCCCCTATTTGATACCATAAATCCGAGGAACTTGCTCGAACCGACCCTGAATGCACATTTCTCGGGGTTGAGCTTCATGTTGCATTTCCTAAGTATATCGAACGTCTCCTGCAAATGTTTCAAATGGTCCTCTACTCGCAGGGACTTGACTAGCATATCGTCAATATAAACCTCCATTGATTTACCTATTTGTTCTTCGAACATTCGATTTACTAGGCCAACATGTTTTAGTCCAAACGGCATTACATTACAACGATAGGTGCCGTACTTAGTGATGAATGAAGTCTTTTCCTGATCCTCTAGGTTCATTTGTATTTGATTGTACCCCGAGTAGGAATCGATAAAACTAAGGATCTCATGGACGGTCGTGGCATCGATCATGCGATCGATATTTGGCAAAGGAAAGGAGTCTTTAGGACATGCTTTGTTTAAATCCTTATAGTCTACGCACATTCTAAGTTTATTCCCTTTTTTAGGGACTACGACTACGTTTGCTAACCATTCAGGATATTTTACCTCCCAAATGGATCCTATTTTGAGAAGTTTGGTTACCTCGTCCTTGATGAATGTATGTTTTACCTCGGACTGGGGCCTTCTCTTTTGTTTTACCAGGCGGAACTTCGGGTCCAAGCTCAGTCGATATGTAGTGATCTCCGGTGGGATCCTTGTCATGTCTAGGTGGAACCAAGCAAAACAATCCACATTATCGATAAGGAATTTAATGAGTTTTTTTCTAAGCTCGGGGGATAACCTTGTACCCAAGTTTACCTTTCAATCGGGTAGATGCTCGATCTGTATGACTTGATCCAGCTCTTCGACTGTCGATTTGGTGGCGTCGGAATCCTCGGGGATTATGAAGGAATGAGGGATCCAGTAGTCATTGTCCTCGTCCATATCTTGCTTCTCCGACTGAGTCGAGGCTGGTGGGTGTTGTTGCTATTTAGCTTTCTGTTTTCCTTTGGACTCCAATCCCTTTGTAGAAAGCGCCAATACCGGTATTACTTCGTCGACCGCGAATATCTGTTTGGCAGCATGTTGTTCCCCATACACCATTTTTACTCCATCCGGTGTTGGGAACTTCAACATTCGGTGAAGGGTTGAGAGGACCGCCCTCATGTTGTGAATCCAGGGTTCCGAGCAGGGCGTTGTATCTCATATCTCCCTCGATCAAATGGAACTTTGTTTCTTGAATAGTTCCGGTTACATTTACTAGTAAGATGATTTCACCTTTGGTTGTTTCACTTGCCATGTTGAAATCATAGAGAACTCGAGCTGCTTGCATGATCTGATCCTGTAGGCCGAGTTTCTCCACGACCCTCGATCGAATAATATTGGCTGAGCTCCTTGGATCAATTAAAACACGTTTAACCTGAATTTTATTCATAAGGATAGAGATTACCAATGCATCATTGTAGGGTTGTGAAATCTCATCTGCTTCTCATTGAACGACAAAGTACCTTCTGGTATTTAGTCTCGAGTTTGTTTTTCCTTGGTGATTGACACTTTCGTGCGTTTGAACACGGGCCCTTGTGGAATATCGACCCCACCAACGATCATGTGAATCACATGCTATGGTTCTTCCTGTTCATTTTTCCTGGTTGCATCCCTGTCTCTGAAGTGATTTTTAGCTCAGTCGCTAAAAAATTCTTGAAGGTGACCCTCGTTGAATAGACGGGCTACCTCCTCCCTTAATTGTCTACAATATTCGAATCTATGACCATGGGTACCATGGTATTTTCATACTTGATTGGGGTTCCTTTGAGCTTGATCGGTCTGTAGGGGTCTAGGCCATCTAGTGTCCTTGATTCATCCAATGGCTGACACAATACCTGATGCATCGATGCTGAAGTTGTATTCTAACAATCGAGGTGCTTATGTGGGCTTGACATGCTTATTGAAGCCATTTTTTCTCATAAGCCCTCAGGAGCTCTGTCCTCGATCATTTCGAATAGGATTGCATCCTTGGTTGTTGTTTCTACGATCTGCGTTGTATGGTTGATATCGATCTCTGTTCGATCGAGGTTTTCTGTCGATGTCCCTTTGAGTTCTGTTGACGGGCCTTTTTGGATAAACGGAACCGGAGGGGTCCTCAATTGATCATCCTCGGCCTTGATCTTTGACGGGTACTTATTATGTACATCAGCTCAGGTCACTGCTGGATACTCGATTAGATTCTTCTTTAGTTGTCGTGATGCCACCGAACTTCGTTCGTTCAAACCTTGAGTAAAGGCTTGAACAACCCAATCGTTAGTGACTGGGGGTAGTTCCATGCGTTCCATATGGAACCAATATACGAATTCCCTTAACATTTCGTTGACTTTTTATTTCACCTTGAAGAGGTACGACTTCCTAATCGCAACCTTTATTCCCCCGACATGTGCCTTTACAAAGGAATCTGCAAGCAAGGAAAAGGTATCGATGGACTTGGGCGGCAAATTGTGGTACCATATCATTTCTCCTTTCGACAAAGTTTCTCCAAATTTATTCAATAGAACAGATTCAATCTCATCATCTTCTAAGTCATTCCCCTTTATTGCGCATGTATAAGAAGTGACATGCTCATTGGGGTCGGTGGCCTCATTGTATTTGGGAATTTTTGGCATGCGAAATTTTCTCGGGATGGGCTTCGGAGCCGCACTTAGAGGAAAAGGCTTCTGCACGAACTTCTTCGAATCCAGACCCTTTAGAATTGGTGGTGCCCCCGTATTTGGTCAACCCGGGAGTTGTATGTTTCTACCTTTTTATCATTTACCTCGATTTTCTTTTCTCCTGATTATATCTGTTTAGTGAGATCCTCGAGCATTTTCATAATGGCGAGGTCGGTCCCTGATTCATTGGTGTTTGATCTCTCCGGTACAGGCTCGGTCCTATGGGTGACTTTTTGTTCGATCTCACTTGGTGCTCGGTGCTGATTTGTAGTTGTGCTATAGCGTTTTGTTGAGCCTGTAACATTTCAAATGTTAATTGGAGGCTAACTCCACCATCTTCTCCGCCCTACGTACCTCGACCACCTGATCAAACTTTCCTATGGATGAATTTTTGTTCGATCTCACTTGGTGCTCGGTGCTAATTTGTAGTTGTGCTATAGCGGCTTGTTGAGCCTGTAACATTTCAAATGTTAATTGGAGGCTAACTCCACCATCTTCTCCGCCCTACGTACCTCGACCACCTGATCAAACTTTCCTATGGATGAATTTTTGTTCGATCTCACTTGGTGCTCGGTGCTAATTTGTAGTTGTGCTATAGCGGCTTGTTGAGCCTGTAACATTTCAAATGTTAATTGGAGGCTAACTCCACCATCTTCTCCGCCCTACGTACCTCGACCACCTGATCGAACTTTTCTGCGTACGCTACCTTCGGGATCAGCGCCCAAATTTGTATTTAGGGCAATATGTGAACTGACATCGACAAGATTTGCAACTGGTGCTCCATCGAGGTCAGCCTGAGGCACCTCGATCCCTAGAGCGGCTATATTGTCATTTTTCCCGTGAAATCTGAGGTTGTTGTCACCATGTGTAGGTGCTGCTTGTGAATTTGACATGTTTATCCTGAAAACAAATATTATTACAAGAACAAGTGTAAAGCAGTGTGTGTTATCGGAATCGGTATTAAGCAATCACTATTATCCTTAGCCCCAGGGAGGGCGTCAAACTCTTACCCTTAAAATTGGATAACAATTAAACTTATAATGTGGTTTTAAGGACATGTGATTTCACTTAATACCAATTGATGAATCTGAAGATTAATACTAGAAATTAACAATAAAGTAGAGCAAACCAGTGTTTGAACGAAACTCAGCCCTCGAATTTGGATACCCTCGAGCTGATTGATGCAAAAACAGTTAAAATATAACAAGCTGATGAACTAGAATATAAACGAGAAAGAGAAGTATATTGCTTTGATATCTATGAACAATGTCCCTTGCAAATGATTAGAACCCCCTTCTCCCCCCCCCCCCCCACACCACCCGCCACCCACCCCCCCCCCCTCCCTCCCCTCCTCAGCCCAT
>ML296842.1:984-51032 GCA_005239495.1 Nicotiana undulata | reverse complement strand
CCCCCCTCCCCAATTATATAGTAGAGGAATTCCACTTATTGTATAACTCTAATTACATAAGAAAATCCCATGATTAGCTAATTAACCGTTTCTAATTTGATCCGTTCCGAGATTTACATCATGATCCTCGATCTCGACAGGTACCTCGATGCCGAACTCGGTACCTGGTCCTCGTGATTTAGTCTGTTCCGCTACGAGGTCGACCTTCGATACAACTTCCTGGTCTCGGTTAAATAGTAAAATCGGATGGGCTCGGTTTTAACCGTATACAATCACAACTTGGAGCTGAAATTGCTAAAATAATTCTAAATCGAAAATCAAATTATCCTGATATAAGAAGATTCAGAATATAATCTACAATTATCTATCTGAAAAAATGTGCATTAGTTTTACTTGTGTAGCGTTTACTCCCGTTTATATTGATTATATATATCTGTGTTGTTGAATTCTCACAATTCCCATTAAATTCCACTTCATTGTTGAATAAACTGCTCTAGTGATGGAAAGTGCAAGATTTCAATCTCTCAACAAGTTTGAATCTTAGCGATAAGTAAAAATATGCATAGTATGAGGAAATAAAATTTCTACCAAATGTCTTTCTCTCTTCTACCTGTTCCTCTTCATTAAGGAACGGAGACATCCTTTAGCAAGGACTGTTTTTTAATATTGCTTTGCAAAATAATTTCATTAGTTGTGGGTAATGATTTTATTTAATAAATAATATGTGTATGTAAGATAGTCCAACAACTTGAAAATAATAGGAAATTTTACCTCCTATAGCAAATTATTACATCCTATTTATTACAAACCAAAACAATTTCAAAATATTATTACTTATAGCTAACTTTTCTATTTTATAGCAAAATATGTATTTATTTTATACCCTACCATTGAGGTGTGAAATACGCTAGTTATGTTCTTTCTCTCTCTTCCTTCCTTCCCTCTCTATCAGCAAGATTTTCAATTCTCTCTCTTCTCCCTCAAATCTCTCTCCCTTTTCAATCAAGGCAACCGTCGTGGCAGCCATTTTTGTGGTGATGGTGAACTTTCTGAAGCAAAGAGAATAGATATGAAGCGAAGAGGGAGTAGGCGAACAGATCTGTTCATGGCTACGGGTTGGGCTTTTGGAAATCTGAAGTAAAGTCGTTGCAGAAGATTTGAGACTCGGGTTTTGTTCGTCTCCATTTTTAGTTTTAATACAATGTATACAGTATTTTGCTTGGCCGAAAAACACCATCTCCGGCGAAGTTTCTTCTCTTCTTTGCTATTGAGTCACATACAATGATACAAATACGCTCAAATATATTATATTTTTGTATAATATATTATATTTTCGCATGTATTTATGTATTTCGAAAGTCTGTATTTTTTAATACATCCAAATATTACTCTTTTTGTGATTTTTTTTATTGTTTGAATACACTCGAATTGAATAAGGTGAATTAAATATAATGTATAATAGTGAATAATGAATATCGGTGTCACGGCCTCAATTTCCCTACGTAGGATGTCATGATGGCACCTAATCTCAATAAACTCTCAATACTGAACAATTTTAATAGGGAAAACTCCATAACTCAGCATCTAATATTTTCCAAAACCTGGTGATATCGAGTCACCAGCTCTACAACGGTATCATAGTCATCACTATACAATTGTATCTAATAACAGAAGGAGAATATAGAAATAGATAGAGGGTGACTCCGAGGCTTGTGGGCGCTGGCAGGTGTACCTTTAAGTCTCTAAGAATGAACTCAACTCACTGATGCATGGGCTGGTAGGAGCTACCTGGATCTACACAATAAGATGTGCAGAAGCGTAGCAAAGTACAATACAACGGTACCCATTAAGTGACAAGCCTAACCTCGGTAGAGTAGTGATGAGGTCAAAGCCCTAATGGAATAAATAGGAAAAACTATACAATTTTATGACAGTGCAGTAATGATAGGAATGAAATTGAAATAACAAATAACATATCAAGGTTAGTTACACGAACAAACGCAAATAATGCAATACGGAGAGAACAAGGAATGATATGCTAAGGAAACAACACAACCAAAAATAGTGCAACAATAGAGAAATACCAATAAGAATCACTATCGAGGTGCCGCCTCATAGTCTCAAATCATAATAATAATTCACAATCTTTTCTCATATCAACACAGGAGCCTAGTATTTAATTTTACAAATTATTTTTCCAAAATAGCATCCTACATTTTAGCTCACCTTATCACACCGCGTGGCTTCTAGTAGTTCCCTACTAGCAATGCGTATCAAGCTCATATTATCTCACCGCATGCACATCAATATCACAATGCATCACAAATCGCGCCTCGGGTGCCCAATATCACAACTTGCCAAAGAAACCAACAATAACAGTGTTATCAAATAAAGAGCCCATGGCTCAACCATAATGTACACAAGAGTCTCAACAATAACAATTGAAAGTGAATAACTCAACAGAATAGTATTTCACAACTTAACACATTGCCTTAATGTGAATCACGTTCTTTATAACTCAATACGATTTCATCAACAAGATATTTCAAGAATAAAAACTTCAAGTAAAGAATTCACGGTTAAATAATGAATAACGAATAAAGGAAACAACAGCAACTTCAACTAAACAAGTAGGGGAATTAACAAGTAGAGCATGTGAAGATAGACTAGAAATGATGACTATAACATGTTAAGGTAACTCAATTAAGGCATGAAATGAATCTACATAGCTAAAATCGGTAAATATCCACATTTAGCCTGTGCACACACTCGTCACCTTGCGTACACGAATTTCACACATCACATTTATCACAAACAACACCAATCCTAAGTGATAATTTTTCTCACACAAAGTTAGGCAAGTCTCTTACCTCAAAACATGCTAATTCAATCCACTAATAGGCCTTTCTCTCAATTATCCAAATTTGAATGGTTCGAATCTAGCCAAAATAACTTCATACCATAAATATAAACAATAGGAAACTATTTGGAATCATAAAGTTACGATCTTAGCAAAGAAATAAGAAGTCAACTAAAAAAGTCAACTCAGGCTCGCATCTCTGAACTCTACCAAAATTACAAAATCTAAATACACATTCGATAACGAGTCCAACAATACAAGAATTACTCAAATTCGACCTCAAACTTTCAAAACCCCAAAATTTAGTCTAGAAAGTTTTCATAATTTTTCCCCAAATTTCCAACTCAAATCACTAATTAGATGATGAAAATTAGCAATAGATTCATAAAATAGTCCAATCTGGATTAAAATCACTTACCCGAACGATTTCCTTGAAAACACCTCGAAAATATTGCCTCACACCGAGCTCTCTAGGTCGAAGTTATGAAAAATTAGATGAAACCCACATTTTGAAACTTAAATTATGTTGCCCAGGTGTTTTTCTTCGCGAATGTGGAAAGTGACTCACGTTCGCGAAGCACAAAATATGTTGCTGCCAAAATTCCTATTATGCGAACGCGAGAACCCCATCGCGAACGCGATGATCAAATGATCCCAAGATTTGTGAACGCGAAGAATCATTTGCAAACGCGTAGACCAAACGCATGAGGTCCCCCAGCTTGTCTTTCTCCTTCGCGAACACAGCTCCCCGCCCGCGATCGCGGTGCACAAACACATTGACCCTTCGCGAACACGTGGACCTCTTCGAGAACGCATAGAACAAACTCCACCTACCTCCCAGGTACTCTTCACAAATGCGATACCTCTCTCGTGAATGCGTATAAGGACACCATACACCAGAAAATCTGCAGCTCTACAAAGCCAAGTTCAATCTACAATCAACCTGAAACTCACCCGATACCCCCGGGACCTCAACCAAACATACCAACAAGTCCTAAAACATCATACGAACATACTTGAAGCATCAAATCAAACCAAACAACACTAGAACCACGAATCGCGCATCGATTCAAACCTAAGGAACTTATGAACTTCCAAATTTCAAAACTAATGTTGATCCATACCATAACAACTGCGGCTGAATTCAAAGTTTACACACAAATCATAAATGACATGACGGACCTATTCCAACTTCCGAAATCAAAATCTGACTCTGATATCAATAAAGTCAACTCCCGGTCAAACTTTTCAATCTATCAAATCTTCAATTTTCTAACTTTCGCCAATTCACATCGAAACGACCTACGGACCTCCAAATTGACATCTGGGCACGCTCCTAAGTCTAAAATCACCATACGGAGCTATTGGAACCATCAAAACTCTATTCTGGAGTAGTCTGCAAGAAATTCAAAATATGGTCAACTCTTTCAACTTAAAGCTCCAAATTAGGGACTATGTCCCATTCCACTCTGAGACTCACCCGAACCAAAACCAAACATCCCCGGCAAATCACATAACCATAATGCAACATAAAGAAGGCAATAATTAGGGGATAGGGGCAAAAATACTCAAAACGGACGGCCAGTTCATTACATCCTCTCCCTCTTAAAATAAACTTTCGTCCCCGAACGAGTATAGAGACATTTATGAAGTGGTGAAAAGATGAGGATAATGGCTACTCATATCATGCCCGGTCTCCCAAGTTGCCTTCTCGATTGGTTAGCCCCTCCATGAACCTTTACTGAAACAATGTTCTTCGACCTCAACTTTCGGACATGTCTATCCAAAATGGCCATCGACTCCTCAACATAAGACAAATCCTTGTCCAACTGGACTGAGCTAAAGTCTAACACATGATACGGATCACCGTGATACTTCTGGAGCATAGAATCATGGAATACTAGATGAAATACAGATAGACTAGGTGGAAATGCAAGCTTGTAAGCCACCTCTCCAATCCTCTCAAGGACATGAAAAGGTCTGATATACTTAGGGCTCAACTTGCCCTTCTTCCCGAACCTCATATCACCCTTCATGGGTGAAACACAAAGCAAGATCCGCTCCCCAACCATGAATGCAACGTTCCAAACCCTCTGATTCGCATACTTTTCTGTCTAAATTGGGCTGTGCAAAGACGATCTTGAATCAATTTAACCTTTTCCAAAGCATCCTGAACCAAGTCTGTACCCGATAGCCTAGTCTCGCCCAACTCAAACCAACCCACCAGAGTCCAATACCGCCTCCCATACAAGGCTCATACGGAGCCATCTAAATGTTCGATTGGTAGTTGTTATTGTAGGCAAACTCCACAGTAGCAAAAATTGATCCCAAGAACCCCCAAACTCCATCACACAGGCACAGAGCATATCCTTCAATATCTGAATAGTGCGTCCAGATTGTCCATTCGTCTGAGGCTGAAATGATGTACCCAGCTCAACCCATGTGCCTAACTCACGCATTACGGCCCTCCAGAATCGTGATGTAGATTGCATACCCCGGTCAGAGATGATGGATACCGGCACGCCATGAAGTCTGACGATCTCGCGAATATAAACTTGAGCCAGATGCTCTGAAGAATAAGTAGTCACCACTGGAATAAAATGAGTCGACTTGGTTAACCTATCCATAAACCCATACTGCATTGAACTTCCTCCGAGTTTGTGGAATCCCAACAACAAAATCCATATTAACCCGCTCCCATTTCCATTCCGGAATCTCTAACCTCTGAAGCAATCCACCTGGTCGTTGATGCTCATATTTCACTTGCTGACAATTTAGGCACCCAGCTACATACTCATTTATGTCTTTCTTCATCCTATACCACCAATAGTGCTGCCTCAAGTCCTGATACATCTAAGTGGCACGCGGATGAATGGAGTACCGCGGATTGTGAGCCTCTTGAAGAATCAACTCACACAACACATTTACGCTGGGCACACAGAGTATGCCTTGCATCTGTAACACACTGTCATCCTCGATAGTGACCTCTTTGGCATTGTTGTGATGATATCATAGATATGCTAAACTACCCAAACTTTCCGCCTTGCATTTCAAGGCATCGGCCACCACACTAGGATGGTGATATCATAGCCCTTATGAAACTCTAACCATCTCTTCTGTCGCAAGTTAAGATCCTTCTGTTTAGACAGATGCTTTAGACTCCGGTGGTCGGTATAGACCTCGCAAGGGACACCGTACAAATAGTGCCGCCAAATCTTCAAGGCTTGAACAATAGCTGCTAACTCTAGGTCGTGGACAGGATAGTTCTTCTCATGCACCTTCAGTTGTCTAGACGCGTTCATGCATCTACATTGCGCCGAGGCCAACACACGACGCATCACAGTACACAGTGTAAGACCCTGAATTCGTAGGCAACACTAACATTGAGGTTGTAATCAAAGTAATCTTGAGCTTTTGAAAGCTCTCCTCACACTCATTGGTCCACCTGAACGCAGCACTCTTTTGGGTCAATCTAGAAAGAACCCAATAATAATACTAAATGTAAATTAGGAAAAAGTATTTAAAAAAAAAGTGATAAACTACAAAATAATATAATATATCGTGCTAATTTTGAATGTGAAGACCAAGGCTAGGATTTGAATCAAAACAGATGGAGATCCAGTCTAGTAGCATTTGCATTTCAAAATTTCTACTAGCAAAGTGGGAGAAATCTCTTTTTTTACATCAAACCAGTGAAAATATAACATGTATCCTTACATGAATTCTCTCTCGGTTTCTATTAAGTTCAAGTATGAATGTTAATTAAAATAGGTTGATTAAATGAATTTTACTATTAACCAAATTAAGATAAGCACATCATTTTTCCGGCCAAAAATGACGTCTTTCGGCCACTTTTATATTTCGGTTAGTTATGTTACCAAAAAGAAAATATTTTTGTAGACTTAACTTAAATGACCATCGACGAAATTTATACCCGTCTCATCTCTAAACCTACATATGTACAAATCAATCGAGTTGTAACAATTGCTCGATATTATGTGCGTAAAATTGCACTTGTCATATTGTATAGTTTTTAGACAAAGAATTCGTCGGAATCCAGTATTTTTGACGTGGAACATAAATAAATATGTAAAATAGTAACTACAATTTTAATAACTATTTTCTATGAGTCCATAATTTTAAAACTACTATGAGCCCAATTTTGAAAAAATTTAAAGATTCAATTTATCAAGTTCACCACCACCTTGAGTAAAATTTAAGAAAAAGAAAAAATCAAATAAAATGAGCAGAAGCTGATATAGGTAGGTAGTACAGTACTATCGAATATCCAGAAAAAGGCCAAAAGAAGCAAGCAGAAAAATCTGAGGAAATAGAATTATACCAATGTAACAGTCTTTTTTACGTTCCACTACTCTGATCAGCTGCTGTACCTTGTTCACCAAGGCATCACTCTCTCCAAATTCCCTTTCCATTTTTTTTCATACTTCTCTTCCCTTGTGTTTTTCTTCTCTTTTTTCGAGACTAATTTGCTTCATATGCAATACGTATTTCTCCGGGTTTCTTTTTACGCATTTATACTGATTTTTACCAACAATGCTCTGTTCCTTTTTTGCTTTGTGTTTATGTCTATGCATCTTTTGATCTGTACATACATGGGTCTTTTTATTTTACGTATTAGTACTTCCTTCCTCTTTTCTTCTATTTACTCTGTTTTTCGTCTAATCTGTAAGTGGGTCACATTTGGGTTTTGTTGTTGTTGTTGCTATTTATGTGTGTTTAGTTTCATAATCTAGGCTTGTGTTTTCAAAATGTAACACAGTTTTTTTACTCAAAACACTCGCTATAGTTACTCTTTTTCAAGAGAAAATTAAGTTTGTATTTCTCCATTTTGCTATTGTGTTTATACCTCTGCATCTGTAATCTTCGAATTTTTATATTTGCTTATTTTTCCCAACAATTCTCTGTTTCTCTTTTCTTATAGTATTTACTCTATTTTTTGTGCTCTAGATTTTCACTTGTATGGCTCTGTATCAAGGGGATGATGTTGATGAGAAATATGTATTTCCATGGATGGGAATTATAGCAAATCTTCCCATTGAGTGGGATGGTAAGCGTTACGTGGGAAAAAGTGGTACGGGGCTCAGGGATGATTTGATGAACAAAGGGTTTAATCCGGTGAGGGTACATCCATTGTGGAACCATAGGGGTCATTCAGGGTATGCTGTAGTTGAATTTAGTAATAATTGGGATGGTTTTGCTTATGCAATTAAGTTCGAAAAGAGTTTTGAATCACAACATAGAGGAAAGTTGGACTATTTAGGTTCAGCAAATAGGGGAAATAAGTTATATGGTTGGGTTGCAAAGGCTGATGATTTCGAGTCAGTAGGTGTAGTTGGTGACTATATGCGAAAAAATGGAGACCTAAAATCTATCTCCGATGTTCAGGCAGAAGACAAGCGCAAAAATGATGCGCTTGTCTCTAATCTGGCTGACACAATCAAGGCCAAAAGTAGGCGACTCAAGGAGATAGAGAGCAAATGCAATGAAACTTCAATGTGCCTAAATAATGTGATGATGCAAAGAGATGAAATGATCCAAGAATATAATGAAGGTACACATATTTTATCCTAACAGATAGTATTAGCTAGTTTAACGTTGCCTTTTTGTTCACACTTTCGACGTACAACAAGTGCTTACTATTGACTACAGAGTTACAAGGGATGGCGAAGAATGCTCGTGATCAACTAGCAAAGATGATCAAGGAGAGAGAGAAGAATAAATTGTATTTAGAAGCACAACGCAAAGAACTTGAGTTGCGCGAAAAAGAATTGGTTGAAAGGGAGGCCCTCAATGATAATCAAAGACAAGAGCTTAATTCTTTGAAGCAAATGGTAGAAAGTCTTGCTGTTTAATTGATTGACTTTAACTTTGTTCTCAGTTAAGCTGTGCTGATATTAAGGAATATATCAGATATTCGCTTGGCGTGCTCTTTTTCTAGGAATTTTTTAACTGTAAGATTCTTCTTTTATGTGTTGTAGAATGAGAGAGCTGAAATGGAGCAAAAGAGGATGGATGAAAGTGTCTTAAAGTTGGCAGAAGAACAGAAGGTTTGTATGTCCATTGTTATGTGTTTTTACTCTCAACTTATGTAATAATTAGCCTATGACAGCCAAGGGAATTTTACTTTGCAGAAGGAGAAAGAAACTCTCCGCGAGAAGATCCTGGAGTTGCAAACAAAACTCGACTCAAAGCAGGCGCTAGAGTTGGAGATAGAACGTCTCAGAGGGGCTACGCAAGTAATGAGACACATGGGAGACGGTCAAGATGTGAAGAAAAAATTAGACGAGATCCAAGAGAGCCTAAAAGAGAAAGAAGAAGAATTAGAAGATCTTGAAGCTTTGAATCAAGCTTTAGTTGTCAAAGAACGCCGAGCCAATGTTGAGTTACAAGATGCCAGGAAGGAGTTGATTGATGTAAGTGCAATTCTGCAATAGCCTAAGCTATTTTGTGAATATCTCTGAAGTCTTTTATGATCTGCACCATGAGATCAGTTTCTACATTATTTTATACTGTTTAACATTCAAGTCGATATATTTAGCATAACTTCGACATGTAAGAACTTAGCAAATAGGCTTCAAATCTTGAAGATTTATGTGGTCATAACACTCCATAAAAGAACCTCGTAAACTATTTGAATTCGTTCTGCTGAGGTTCTATCTAAAAATTTGACAAATGAAACATATTTCCATGGCATTTAGGGAATGAAGCAGCATTCTTCTCGAGCTTTAATCGGTGTCAAGAGAATGGGAGAACTTGATATTAAGAGATTTCAGGAGATAACCAAGAGAATGTTTGTTGAAGATGCAGATTTCAAAGCTGCCGAGTTGTGTTCAATCTGGGAGGCTCATCTTAGGGATCCCAATTGGCATCCTTTTAAAGTTGAAAGAACTGAAAATGGTCCCAAGGTAAATACATTGTAGTTTCTTACTTATCAAAAACACAAATACATTGTGGTTTCCAAACATAACCTTAATATTTCTGCTGTATTGGTAGGAGGAAATTGATTATAAAGATGAAAGGTTGAATAGGTTGAAACATGAGTATGGAGAAGCAGCTTATGAATTGGTTACTACTGCTTTGTTGGAGATGAATGAAAGTTCAAGTAGTAGAGGCATAACAACAGAGTTGTGGAATTACAAACTAGAAAGGAAAGCTACCATCAAAGAAGGAATATCATATGTTGTTCAGAAGTTGAAGGCCAGTAAAGCGAAGAAGCGTTAAACTTTCATGGTTATGTTCAACACTGCCAATGGCATATTATGCCTTTATCTAGTACTTAGAATCTGTTTGAAAACCAATATACTGAGACAGAAGCATATGTATGTTTGTGGTTGTGCAGGTCAGACTGCTAATGTTTTATCTTTTCTCATATTGTGGTAACCCTATATGTCATGGTAAATGAGATTGAATTATTTGAAGTAGGCTCCTCTTCCTAATACTGCTGGCAAAGGAATCCAAACCTCTGCTTTAGAGAATCCAAGGTTGTCTAAGGAATAGCAAAAGCAAATGTGCACTTGAGTAGTACTAGTATCAAAGTAATCTACCTTTATATTTCAAGCTATGAATGGCATCTAGAATCTTTTTACCATTTTGGATGACATATTATACCATACCTTGAATCTATTCGAGTCGTGGAATAAGTCTACTTACATCACACCTCTTGAGGTGCGGCTCTTCTCCGAACTCTACAAATGCAGGATGCTTCGTGCACTGTCTTTTTTTTTCACCTTGAATCTGTTTTAGAGAATCATCTTGTTGAGACCAAGAAGCATATTTCTATGGGTGTGAAGGTGAGATTGAGAACTGCTAATCTTTTAGCTTTATGACAAAATATGTCATAACATATGAAATTGAAACATTAAATGTACCACCAAGGAGTGTGGCTCTTGGAATGGAGAAATTTCCTTTTAGTAGGCTCTACCTGGGTGTCACTAAATCACCGGTTCAACTAAGTCTGAATCGAGTCAGGTAGAGCCCAAAAAAGGGCAGCGCGGTGCACTAAGTTCTCGCTATGTGTCGGGGAAGGGTCGGACCATAAGGGTCTATTGTACACAACATTACCCTGTAGCCTCTTACAAAAATACAGGGTAAGGGTGCGTTCAATAGACCCTTTGGTCCGGCCCTTCCAGAGGCCCCACGCATAGTGGGAACTTAATGCACCGGGCTGCCGTTTTTTGGGCTCTACCTAACTCGATTCAGACTTACCTAAACCGGTGATTTTCTGATACCGACCAGATTCATAATTAAAAAAATAAAAATGAATGTAGGCTCAAGAATATAGCGAAGCGTGCTTGCTTGACTCGACAAAGTGCAAGGATGAAAGTAACAATAGAAATGGCATCCAAAGCCCTGCTTTAGAGAATCCAAGGTTTGGTCTGAGGATACTTGCATAGAAATAACAAAGGGTCAAATCTGCACTTGAGTAATATCAAAGTTTCTACCTTTATGCTTCAAAGAGCCATTAAAGTAAATCAGATACATAAATTACTCAGATGTTTCAATTAAAGTAAATTACTGAAAGTACAGTAAAATACACTGCCCCGTGCCCATGCATCAACTACAAAACATTAGATTGAACAGCTGCGGGCTACATGTTTCTGCAGCCACTTCAGCTCTTCTACACAAACAAACAAACAAAAAAAAAAAGCTTAAAACGCCAATAGAAAAAACCCAAAATCAAATATATTGTGTTACAATCACTTTAATACAGTACTATATTTAGACTCTAAAGTTTTTTCCAACAAAAGTTTGACCAAATTGCCAATGGGCAGGTGCGATGTTCCACGACGTAGATTTGCGCCTGTCACTAGCTGTAACCCTGAATGACAGTGCCTGACCAACCAAAACCGAGTTTGTTTGCCAGTTTTGACCCCAGTTACGACTCATTGTAATCCAGCCAGTCCTCGAACCCTTAACCATAAGCTTCACAATGTCACCTGCACCCGCGACATTTGTCACCAAAACCAAGTTGAAGTAACTGAAACCATTGATTGTGAACCTAATTCCACCTTGCTTCCTACATGGCACCCTGCATAAACAAATAAACGATCAATTAACATTATTTAACGCCGTCAATGTATAAATTAAACTCTTAAAGATATATTGTACAGAGTGTGAACACATAAATGGTCATTTTGTTGTAGAATGTAAATCCTATGTTACCGTGAGACATGGACCGTTAATTAAGGATGAACAAACAATGTGGCTGTGACTTTTCACACAGGTGAATAAATCTAGGGGTGTTGTTCTCACCACCTAGGGTTTTGGAATTTGACATTCTTAAGGAGAATGTGCATGTAGGACCAGCTTCCAAATTTTCCATAAGCAAAATGTTTGAAATTTTTAGTAGATGACAACTCACTAGTTAAAATTTTCATTTCAAACTAAAATTAGTCACACCTGATCTTTATATCAAGACAAACAAGTTAACTTTAAGGGTCATTTGATAATATGCACGGTAAGGTGGGATAAAGTGTGGTACTAAATTCACATTATATTTGGTTGACAGTATAAATTTATTTTGGGATAAATTTATATCGTTAAACTTAATCCCAAACTTAATCTTGGATGTTTCATCTTATCCTATCAAACTTGGTATTATTTTATGCTAAATTTATCTAAGGATTATAGTCATGAAACTATAATTTCGGGATAATTGAATCCGCGTACCAAACGACCAGAGTCACAGAGTATGGTAACATTTGTCACTTAACCCCGCACATAGCGGAAGCTTAGTGCACCGGTGTGTTCTTTTAATCTTGTGACTATAACTCAAATTCAGCTGAGAATTGAGATAAGATTAATTTTGACCATGTTCTTTTTTCCTAAATTACTTGAAACTCATTAAAACATTACTGTATTAATATAGTTTTGAGTTGCGACCCCACTGTGTCAAGTGACAAGAGTGCCCTATGACACAAAATAAGTATCAAACAAAATCAATAAAGAAACCAACTCAACATGACCCCACAAGAAAAAGAAAAGAAAACCGAAAGGGCACATAAAGAAACAGAAACAAATTAAGTGAAACCAAGAAAAGCTATACAAAAAAGTGACCATACGGGAGCGCTTTACCGCTCAATACTAAATATTTAAAGCAAAAAAAGAAAAAATTTATACAAATGGTGGACCATATTTATTATTTACTTTTTTAGTCCGTATACTTAGATATATAATACACACGATTATACACATACTTTACAACCCTAAAATTTTAAGTTAAAACGGTTGGATAAGTGACTATTTAGGTAAATTCTTAATAAAAAAATACTTACCGACGGTAAACAACAGGGACAATTCCAGCACGATACTCTGCAATCTTGAGAAACATGGGCATGGCAAGGTCAAAATGAGGGCGAGGAGGATTACACCAACCACCATTGTCATTAGGCAAAGCATAATTTGGAGGACAGAAATTAGTTGCAGTAATTAAAATGGAAGGACTTCCAGCATGACACCATTGTGGTTGATTGTCACATTTGATCTCGAAACAAGCTCCACAACTTAGTCCATTGTTGAATAATGCTGTACTTAATGCTGCATTGTTCACTCCATACCCTTGACTATAAAGATTACCATATCCACATGCCCCACCTACAACAAAAATAATAATTAACTTAGTATGCTCGCAAAGTGTTACTTAAAAGATAAGTGCAGAGGCGGATCCAGGATTTTGGGAGTACCGGGTGCCAAGCAGAAGGAAAAGATGAACCTTTGCCACTGGCATCTTGGCGACTTTTGTTCTATGGTTTGCACTTTAAATATATATATTATTTCTTATACATATTTACATATATACATAGAGTTTACGGTGAATCTTGCGGGTGGCGTACCACCCCGAATCATATACCTAGATCCACCCTTGAAGATAACTATAATAAGCATTCATAAAAACTGAAACTATTAACCTCGAAAGAGTTTAAGTTCTATGCACTGATAGTACACTACTTTTTTTTTTACACTATCAAGTTAAGTTGATCTACACTAACAAGTAATTGCTTACGTGTTAATATTACAGTTAACTACAGTAATAATAATTAGTGTAAAATTAATTTGCAACTTTAGGAGCAAAGCATGCTTTTATACTAAAACAGAAAGACAGAAAGAAAAAAAAAGAAAAAAAAACTACTGTACAAAACAGAGCAAAACCCAGTGTGTAACTGTAAGAGTACAGAGTATTCCCTTAATAAAAATGAAATAACATTAAATGCAGTATAATTGTCAAAATAATGCAGCAATTAAACCACATTATATGTAAACATCTGCTTTTGACTCGAAATTTTATGTCTATAGTTAAGTACTTTTGTCGCAACAAACTCGTATTATCTGCTACAACAAATTAAAATATAAAAATAATTGACAGAGTCAGTGTACATAAGCTTGAGAATTGAAAATGGTGACATACCCATAGTACCAGAGGCATCACTGCCACCATAGAAAGTAGCATGAGCAGTTTGCCATGATCCACCAGTATAAACACCTGGGATTCTAGCTTCAACTCTTACTAAAAATAGTAAAATAATTAGAGAAAAAATGCAGGAGAAATTCAACATCTCCATTTGTGTGAATAAAAGAAGAAGTTGAAATGTTTAGAAAGAATGGTTAGAGAGAGAGAATGAGAGTGAGATGAGGAAGAAAGTATGGAGGGAATGAGGACTACTTATGGAGAAAGCCTTGAGAGGGTATCAGTGGCAGTTGGTGTAATTTGAGTGCTATTAATGATCTCATCCCCCTACCCACCCCACCCTACTGCCACCCCAACCCCTATCCCTCCCTCACCCCCCTTACCCATTTCTCCTCTCGTAGTGTTTGACTAAATTATACTCTTTTCGTTTCAATTTATGTGAATTTATTTGATTGGGTACGGAGTTTAAGAAAAGAAAGAAAACTTTTAAACTTGTGGTATAAAATGATGCATATATATTTTGTGTGGCTATAAATCATTGCATAAAGGTAAATTGTTTCCAAAAAATAAAAACGGTCATTCTGTTTGGTACCAACTAAAAAGAAAATATGTTTATATAAATTGAAACAAAAGAGAATATATTTTTTCAACAAAACATGAAAAAAATAAGTGTTAAAAAATCATTCATTTTTCGGAAAAATATTATTTCTTTATACCAAACACACCATAATTTTTGTATTATTGTATATAAATGTGTAAGGAAATTTTTATACTACCAATATAGCTTGGACTGCTATAGTTGGTTATTACTTCGTTTTGGAGGTTATCTTATTAGGTTTGTCATGATAAGTTTATGGCTGACTGCTATTTTAGGTTAACTTAATATAATGCTGCAGAAAATCTCTATACTATTTAAGTACACAAAATTTAAACTCGTAGAATTTATGTTCGTTACAGTTACGTATAAAGAATTTTTAATAGCTTGAAGTGACATATTATGTAAGCATAATATGGTAACTCGAATAAAAAAGTAATAAACATGCTATTACTTGTTAAATTACATTGGTTGTATTAGAATCTTTTATGCTATTATTAGTATAACTTAAATTCAATGAATAATAGTATACACAGGCGAAGCTATGTTGGTCCAAACTAATTACTTTTCGCCGAAAAATTATATATACTACGTATAAGGTAAAATATTATAAATAAAAAATAGATTTTAAACATCATTGCATAGCCCTTTAGGAACGGGTGTTCAAAATTTAAATACCTTTTTAAAAACCTTTATTGAATTTCGTGGGTTGTTCAAAATTTAAACACCGTTGCATACCACTGTTTCATGTAAAATTGGCCAATCACAGTTACTTTGTCTAATCCAAAGTCCTTTCGTACCATAGGAGGGCAACAAAGTCAACAATTTACATGAAAAATGGAACCGTTCACAAATGGACTAAGAATAATGAGGAACTAAAAAAAGAAACATTTATTTGTTGGCTTCCTCGTTTGCCATTTTTGTTCGCATAAACAATAATTCATAGTATGGATAAATTATTACTACCATGTTACTCGGGGTCCGCTATTCTATGAGGTCGAAAAACGGGGGCGAGCCGGAAGCGCCTCTTCTTTCAAACAGACGTGGAAGAGTTATTCATATTTCATTTGATAGTGGATAGAATCGGAATTAGCCTATTAAGTGCAGGTTCAACATGGCTTAGATGAGCTATAGGTTCCAGGAAAATTCATAACTCTAACTAGAGCATTTAGTTATGCGTTCGGCATAATCCAATAACTTTGATAAAATTCTCTATTTGTGTTAAGTAATTCACTTAACATAAACAATTTATCTATAACCTAGTAAGTTGTCTTTTAAGAATTCAATACTCATAAGCTCAAAATTTCGACGCTTTTGTAAAGAAAAACATGTATTGCATTACGACGTGATGTGCGACTCATTTTTGCCTTGATTATGACATTCAAGCGGGTAATGTTGATAAAATATATTCTTATGCTATAGTCAAGGTCTTGTTATTCGATTCTAAAAGTCAAAAAGGATTGTGGTAAAGTGGTAAGTAGTTCTTCATTTTTAATATGATGTTTTATTCGAATCATGTATATATATGGAGCCGCCTTGTGAGGAAGTATTTTACCCCTAATGAGAAATTTCCGGACATAAATTTAAATTTAATCGGACCCTACCAGACAACAAAAAATAAAAAGTAATAATTCTAAGTACCTCAGGCAAAGGTGAAATTCAAAATCTTGACTTCCTTCATTGAAAGATCTTCATACCTTTGAGCTCTTCAATCAAGACGAATTAGGTCTTACATAGCCTAAATTACAAAAGTAAACACAAAGATAAATAATGCTCGTTAGTCCATGGGATAATATGAGCTTGAATCCTTATGTTAATATTTTTATCTGCCAATTATGTTTTCAAAACCAAGCAGAGACCACAATGGTGTAATTGATTCTATTTTTAATCTAAAAGTTTTCTAATAATAACTCTTTAACACATAAAGTTTGTATAAAAAATACACAACCAATACTAAAAGTGATTTTTTTAATTAGAACTTATTTATAAATAAATTTTATAAAGTCAAGCTTCACAAAAAAAAAAAAAAAAAAAACTAAACAAAAAATATATGCCAACTACAAACTCTCTAGACTCTCTCTTTTCTATAGTTTCATGCTTACGTAATTTTTTATTTTCATTTTAGTTTTAGTTTTAGTTTTAATTTTTAAAATTATAGTTCTATTATGAGTATTTATATGGTTTAGTTAAATATTGTGTAATCTGATTTAAAAAATTTTGGTAAATCGATTCATTGAAAAAAATAATATCGTCCTTTAAAGTTTGAACGCTCCTGCGAGATTCTTGGTGCCACTGACAAAATCAATCTACACCTAGTCAAATTAAAAGAATACTCTAATAACAATAAGTGTAACACAACACTACTACTTTTATAATAGTTATATTGTTGTTTAGTTATTGAGTAAATAGTAATTAATCATCCCGATTTTAAGTGATTAATAAATCAGTTTGACTGAACATTTAAAAAATCTTGATAGCTTGTTTCCTAGTTTTAACTCTAATAATACTATAGACTTTCATCACCGCAATATCAAGGTCTCCCTTAAGAAGATTTTTGGACAATGGATTAACCACATTCTAAATGTTCTAGCTATTAACCAATCAAATATTCAAAAATTCAACGTTTTGATTTCTCCCTAGGACAAAAAACGTACAAATAAAAGTTAATTGATAAACTTCAATAAGAAGTCAATATTTTTTTTGGGTGCAAAAGATGCGATATTATATAATATTAAGGTAGAACGTTACGAGGAGTAGGAGGCATCAAACACAACATCCTAGGGGGACGACCTCTGGATGGGTCGTAACAAAAAAGGGGGTTCTGGGGTAAACTATGAGTTGGGTCCATTCCTGAAGGATAACAAAAAAAAACCGTCGACGGTGCTAGTCTGGCAGTGCGGAGGTAGGTTTCTAACAAAAAGAGTTCCCGAACGGTCGTCTTCAAGCGTCTTCTGTACAAAAGGCGGAAGTTGAGCGAAAATGATGATGTTTGGGGAAGCCTCCATCTGCAAACCATGTTTAGCTAAAGAGTCAGCTACCTGATTTTGCTCCCTGTACGTGTGGAGGATATCCGGATCATGAAGTCGGGCGATCAGACACCTGCAATCAAAGGTGATGTTAGCATAAAGTGGATGGGAGGAATGAAGTATAGGAATAAGGGCCTTAGCATCTAAATTGATTTCCAAGGGTGCATAGCCGTGAGTGAAGGCCAAGTTCAGGCTGTTGTATAGTGCTAATAGTTCAGCTTCCATGTACTAATCGATGAACCGCAAAGCCCAGATACCATTTACCCGTGTGGTCCCGAATGACTCCACCAATTCCCCCATGCGCAGTGTGTGGTGAGGCGGAACCATCAATATTAGGTTTAAAGTAACCTGGACGAGGAGGGTGCCTGTAACGACTCAGTCGGTCGTTCCGTAGAATCTGTATCTTTATTACTGTTATTGCCTTATCATGCATTGGTTATACTGTTTAGGATGTGTTGGAGTTGATTGGCTCGGGTTCGGAATGGTTGCAGTAGGAATTGGGACACTTAGTCTCTAAGAATAGCTTTATAGTTGGAAAAGTCAACTAAGAGTTGACTTATTGGTAAACGACCTCGGAATCCAGATTTTATGGTTCGGATAGATTCGTTAGGTGATTTGGGACTTAGGAGTGTGTTCAGAATATTTTTGTGATGTCCGGTGTAGAATTAGGCTTGAATTGGCGAAAGTTAGTTTTTGGCGATTTCTGGTCGGCAGTGGAAAATAGGCTATCAGGGTCGGAATGGAATTTCCGAAAGTTGAAACAGGTTCGTAATGTCATTTTGGATATGTGTGCAAAATTTTAGGTCAATCAGATGTGTTTTGGATAGTTTCGGCATCGTTGGTTAAAATTTAGAAAATTCAACGTTCATAGGCTTGAATTCGAGGTGATTTTGGTGTTTTAATGTTGTTTTTGGTGTTTCGAAGGCTCGACTAAGTTTGAATAATCATTTATGATGTGTTGGTATATTTGGTTGGGGTCCCGAGGGGCTCGGGATGGATTTTGGATGGTTAACGGGCATTGTTGGCCTTAGAAAGTCTGATGTTTTCTGGTGTTAACATAGCAGTGATTTGTTCATCGCGATCGCATGGAAATAGTTGCGATCGCGTAGAGTAAAAGTCGAGGCAGGTAAAGTTGTTCAATGCGATCGCGTAAGTGTGTCTGCGATCACATAGTTTGGCAGGCTAGAGTAGTGCAGTCACGTGGATCTTCATGCGATCGCGTAGAGTTATAGGCGCGTGGGGAGTGAGTTCATTTGTCCTTCGCGATCGCGTGGGTAATTTTGCGATCGCGTGGGTTGAGGTAATGTTGAATCGCGACCGCGTGTGAAGGTCTGCGATCGCGTAGGATCTTTTGAGGGTCTGTGGAATTTGCTCTCCGCGATCGCGTGGGAACTCCCGCGATCGCAGTGAAGTAATAACTGGAAAGTATATATTAAAACCCTCTGCGACCTTTGCCCACTTTTTTACCATTTTTGAACGGGAATAGAGCTTTTGGAGAATTTTGAAGAGTGAGAAATCGGTTGTTCTTCATTGAGGTAAGAATTTTGGACCCTATAACTCGATTATATGTGATTAAGGACTAAATTAACAGTGGTTAATTGGGGAAAATTAGTAGAAAAAGGTGAAGTTAGGACTTGAGATTATGAGACCTTTTAGGAATATTTGAGGGGTCAAACGGACTCCGATTTCAGAGTTCTTTATATGTACGGACTCGTGATATGGTGAGGATCGTTTTGGTATAAACTTTGTCGAGTTCCACGCGGGCCCGGGGGTCGGGTTTTGCTAAAATTGATAATTTTCGATTGGAATTCATTCCCTTAGCATAATTTGATGTGAAAAATCTGAACTTGATAGATTTGGAGCACTTGAAAGTTTATTCGAGAGGCAAGCGTGTTGCGGAATAGCTTTTCGGGCTAGTTTTAGGTAAGTAATGTCTTTAAATCCTGTCCTGAGGGTATGAAACCCCGGACTTTACATCCTATAACGGATTTGGATTGACGCACACACTGGATGACGAGTGTGGGGCGTGCACGAACTGGAAATTTGGAAAATGTTCCTTTTTAGGCAACTATTGAGTTGCGAAACTGCTTTTAAAGCATATGATTTATAGTATTACTGTGTTTTGATATACTTGACCTGTAAGCCATGTATGGGGCCTAGTGCCGATCTGTTTTAACCCCTTGGGGGCTATTTTCCTGATATTCTAGTATTATGATTTTACACTCAGTCCTTCTTGATAAACTGTTTTGACACTCTGAGTTACTGATATTATTTCTTGAAATTAAATACTGTTTTGGGTCGAGAACCCTGTTTATTTGTGGCCCGAGTGACATGTTGAGAGTGTCAGACTGAGTGAGGCCGAGGACCAACATTGTGAGGATATTAATGATATGAGAGAGGCCGAGAGCCTGAGAGATGATTTAGGCCATGATGTGGCTTGTTTATAGCGCTTGGGCTGTAGGAGCCCCTCCGGAGTCTGTACACCCCCAGTGAGTACAGGTACCTACTGTGTGCGAGTGCCAAGTGATGAGTGATTGGGAGGCATGAGTGATAGTGAGGTTGCCCGAGGGGCTGATACTGAGTGATGGTGAGGTGCTGACGGAATATTTCTGAGTGATGATTCGGCCTGAGGGGCAGTTTTATGATGATATTTTACTGAGTTTTGATTATGATTCACTTCATTTTTCATACTGATATTTTTGGGGGTTTTACTGAGAAATATTGAAAAAATATACTTATTTCAAAGGATTTTTACGGAAACTGGTTTTCGAACTTATGTACCCTTTATTGAGACTTGGCATTTTACTGTTTTGTGGATTGGTGTATGTGTTGCTGTGTGTTTCTTATTCTTCAGACTGTGATTTATTTTTATTACTACTGAGTTGGCGTACTCATCACTACTCCCTGCACTTCTGTGTGCAGATCCAGGTACTGGTTCGGAGTAGTAGCCATACGAGTTCGTTATCGTCAGCTTTGGGATTTCGAGGTAGCTATGCACCGTCCGCAACTTCTCCATTTCCCTTCTTTTATTAGTATTAGTATTTTATTCCTAGACATTGGTTATGACATTTTCAGAGTTAGTTTTATTCTTAGATGCTTGTGATCGGTTGACTCCAGTCATGGGGGATTTTTTAGACTGTTAGTTTATATTATGTTTGCTTAAAGACTTAGAGGAATTTTATACTCATTTTTGCTGGTTATTAATGATTTGAGAAACTTGATTAAAGTAAATGTGTAGTTATGTGATGGTTGGCTAGCCTAGTTGCACGATAGGCGCCATCACGGCCTGTTAGGATTTGGGGTCGTGACAAGTTGGTATTAGAGCTCTAGGTTGCATAGGACTCAACGGTCATGAGCAGGTTTAGTAGAGTCTTGCGGATCGGTACAGAGATGTCTGTACTTATCTTCGAGAGGCTACAAAACTCTTAGGAAAAATCTCATTTTGTTGAACTCTTTCGTGTCATTCTATTGGTTCTGGAAATCTAAACTACTATTGTTTCATTCTCTCAAAGATGGTGAGGACACGCGCTACTGATCAGGGTGACCAGACACCAGCCAGACCCACAAGGGGTCGATGCCGTGGTGGATTTAGGGGACCAGCCCGTGTAGCAGCCATGACAGTACCAGTGGATCCCCCTACTATTCAGGATCAGGTACCCGCCGAGGGTGCTCCAGCAGGACAGGCTCAGGCACCGGCAGTGCCTATTGTCATTTCGAGTCTTCAAGAGACCCTGGCTCAAATCCTGACAGTATGCACCAGTTTGGCTCTGGCAGTTGCTATGTCTACTACTGCCACATCTCAGGCCGGGGGAGGCACTCAGACTCCAGCTGCCCGGACACCTGAGCAGGTTGTACATGGTATACCGGGGGCAGTACCAGCTCAACCGATTGCCCCAGTTCAGGACTATATGGTCCCAGCTATGCCCAAAGATGAGCAACGTAGGCTGGAAAGGTTCAGTAGACTTCAGCCTCCGACTTTCAGCGGCATAGAGGGTGATGATGCCCAAGGTTTTCTAGATAAGTGCCAGAGGATACTCAGTACTGCTGGGATTCTGGAGACCAACGGGGTCTCATTTGCTACATTTCAGTTTGCTGGTGCTGCTTTCACTTGGTGGGAGGCATTTGAGAGGCGTAGGACAGTTGGTTCAGCAACCCTTACCTGGCAGCACTTCTCTGCGATCTTTTTGGAGAAGTATGTTCCTCAGTCCCATAGAGAGGAGCAACGCAGGTAGTTTGAGCAGCTGCGCCAGGGAGAGTTTTCAGTTACTCAGTACGAGATGCGGTTTTCCGAGTTGACTAGACATGCTTCTGAGTTAATCCCTACTGATAGGGAGAGGATTGGGAGGTTTGTAGATGGTCTCACGTATCAGCTTCGCATTTTGATGACCAGGGATAGAGTGTCTGGAGCTACATTTGAGCAGGTTGTTGATATTGCTCGGGATATTGAGTCAATTCGTAGGCAGGAGCGTGAGGAGAGGGAGGCCAAGAAGCCTCAGGGATCAAGTAGTTTCAGCGGTGGCCCTTCTAGAGTGCAGTTTCAGCACAGTAGAGGTCGTCCATTTAGACCTCCTCAGCTAGTTCGCCCAGCTTATAGTGGCGCATCTTCTGGGCAGGGTCCTTGCAGTTCTCATCTGGGAAGTTCATCTTTTAGTGCCCTTCCAGCTCAGAGTTCCTCTAGAGAATCATCATATCAGGGTTCTTCTATGCATGGTTCGTCTGGTGGTTATCATAGTGGCAGGGGTTCTCTTCAGTCCCCATCTCCAGCTCCAGGTAGTTGTTTTGAGTATGGAGAGTTTGGACATGGGTGGAGACAATGTCCTCGTCGTGCTAGTAGTTCATCTCAGCATAGGGTTCAGCCCTCGACTTTAGCCGCAGTCACTTCACCACCTACCCAGGCAGCTAGGGGTGGTGGTCAGGCAGCTAGAGGCCTCCCTAGAGGGGGAGGTCGAGCAGGTGGAGGCCATCCACGTATCTATGCACTTTCGGCTAAGCCTGATGCTATGATGTCGGATGCGGTGATTACATGTACTATCTCAGTTTGTCACAGTGATGCTTTGGCTTTATTTGACCCTGGTTCCACATACTCTTATGTTTCGTCGTATTTTGCTCACTTTCTGAATATGCCCCATGAGTTTTTAGTTACGTCTGTTCATGTTTCGACTCCGGTGGACGATACTATTGTTGTGGACCATGTGTACCGGTCGTGTGTTATATCTATTGGGGTTCTGGAGACCCAAGTGGACTTGATGTTACTCAGTATGGTTGATTTTGATGTGATACTGGGCATGGATTGGTTATCCCCATGTCATGCTATTCTTGATTGTCACGCTAAGACCGTGACCCTGGATATGCTCGGAGTTCCGAGAGTTGTGTGGAGAGGGTCTATAGATCATGTGCCTAGCAGAGTGATTTCTTCTTTGAAGGCTCAGTGTATGGTTGAGAAAGGATGTGAATCTTATCTTGCTTTTGTGAGGGATGTTAGTAGTGAGACTCCTTCTGTCGATTATGTTCCTGTAGTCCGTGATTTTCCGGATGTAGTCCCTGCAGACCGGACAGGGATGTTGATTTTGGCATTGATTTGGTGCCAGGCACCCAGCCTATCTCTACTCCACCTTATCGTATGGCACTAGCGGAGTTGAAAGAATTGAAAGAGAAGCTTCAGGAACTCCTAGATAAGGGGTTTATTCGGCCTAGTGTGTCACCTTGGGGTGCATCGGTATTGTTTGTGAAAAATAACGATGGATCCATGCGCATGTGTATTGATTATATGCAACTGAATAAGGTTACGGTAAAGAACCGATATCCCTTTCCCCGTATTGATTACTTGTTTGACCAACTTCAGGGAGCTAGAGTGTTCTCCAAGATTGACTTGAGGTCCGAGTATCATCAGTTGAAGATTCGGAATTCTTACATTCTGAAGACTGCTTTCAAGACCAGATATGGTCATTATGAGTTTCTGGTTATGTCATTTGGGCTGAATAATTCCCCAGCCGCGTTCATGCAATTGATGAACAGTGTGTTTCAGCCTTACCTTGATTCCTTCGTCATTGTGTTCATTGATGACATCCTGGTATATTCTCGTAGCCAGGAGGAGCATGCTCAGCATTTGAGAGTGGTGTTACAGAGGTTGAGGGAGGAGAAACTTTATGCAAAATTCTCCAAGTGTGAGTTTTGGCTTGGTTTAGTAGCTTTCTTGGGGCACGTGGTGTCTAGTGAGGGTATTCAGGTTGATCCGAAGAAGATTGAGGCGGTGCAGAGTTGGCCCAGACTGTCCTCAACTGCAGAGATTAGGAGTTTCCTTGGTTTGGCGGGATATTACCGTCGCTTTGTGGAGGGAATCTCTTCTATTGCTTCGCCTTTGACTAGATTGGCCCAGAAGGGTGATCCATTCAGATGGTATGATGAGTGTGAGGAGAGCTTTCAGAAGCTTAAGTCAGCATTGTCCACAGCTCCGGTATTGGTTTTGCCTACTGGTTCAGGTTCTTATACAGTCTACTGTGATGCTTTTAGAGTTGGCTTGGGAGAGGTATTAATGCAAGACGGTAGGGTGATTACCTACGCGTCTAGACAGTTGAAGGTGTACGAGAAGAATTATCTAGTGCACGATCTTGAGTTAGCTGCTATTGTTCATGCCTTGAAGATTTGGCGCCATTACTTGTATGGAGTGCAGTGTGAGATTTTCACCGATCATCGTAGTTTGCAGTATCTGCTGAAGCAGAAGGACTTGAATTTGCGTCAGATGAGGTGGTTAGAGCTTCTAAAGGATTATGACCTCACTATTTTATATCATCCGGGGAAGGCCAATGTAGTGGCCGATGCCCTGAGCCGCAGAGCAGAGAGTTTGGGGGGTCTAGCTTACCTTTCAGCAGCAGAGCGACCTTTAGCACTTGATGTTCAGGCTTTAGCGGGTCAGTTGGTGAGATTGGATTTGTCAGAGCCTCCACGGGTAATAGCTAGCATGGCTTCCCGGTCTTCTCTTTATGATCATATTAGAGCACGCCAGTATGATGACCAGCACTTGTTAGTTCTTTAGGACAGGGTCCGTCGAGGTGATGCCAGGGATGTGACTATTGGTGATGATGGAATTATGAGGATGCATGGCCGTATTTACGAGCCCAATGTGGATGGAATTTGAGAGTTGATATTAGCAGAGGCCCACAATTTGCGGTATTCCATCCATCCGGGTGCCTCGAAGATGTATCAGGATTTGAGACAATAATATTGGTGGATGCGGATGAAGAGAGATATTGTTGAGTATGTATCACGGTGTCTCAACTTCCAGCAGGTCAAGTATGAGCACCAGAGACCAGGTGGATTACTTCAGAGGTTAGATATTTCGGAGTGGAAGTGGGAGCGGATCACCATGGACTTTGTAGGAGGGCTTCCACGGACTTCGAAGAGATGTGAGGCTATTTGGGTCATTGTGGATAGGTTGACCAAGTCCGCGCACTTCATTCCTGTCAGTACTACTTATACTTCGGAGCAGTTAGCTGGTATCTACATCAGGGAGATTGTCCGATTGCATGCGGTTCCAGTTTCTATCATTTCTGACAGAGGCACTCAGTTCACATCTCAGTTTTGGAGGACCGTATAGAGAGGTATGGGTACTCAGGTAGAGTTGAGCATATCATTTCATCCTCAGACCGACGGGCTATTGGAACGGACTATTCAGATTTTAGAGGACATGTTGCGTGCCTGTGTGATTGATTTTGGTGGTTCATGGGATCAGTTTCTGCCGCTTACAGAGTTTGCATATAATAACAGCTACCAGTCCAACATTCAGATGGCCCCGTATAAAGCTTTATATGGCAGGAGGTCTAGATCTCCGGTTGGTTTGTTCGAGCCCGACGAGGTTAGGCTATTGGGCACATATTTGATTCAGGGTGAGTTGGAGAAGGTGAAATGGATTCAAGAGCGACTTCGCACTGTGCAGTCTAGGCAGAAGAGTTATGCGGACCTGAAGGTCCGGTATGTGTCTTTTACGGAAGATGATAAGGTACTACTGAAAGTATCACCCATGAAGGGTGTTATGAGGTTCGGGAAGAGAGGAAAGTTGAGTCCTCTATTGGTTCTTTTGAGGTACTTACAAAGATTGGAGAGGTGGCTTATAGACTTGCCTTGCCACCCAGCTTGTCAAGTGTTCATCCGGTATTTCATGTGTCGATGCTTCGGAAATTTGTTGGTGACCCGTCTCATGTTTTAGACTTCAGCACAGTTCAGCTTAAGGGTGATATGTCATATGAGGTGGAGCCAGTAGCAATTTTGGATCGTCAGGTCAGAAAGTTGAGGTCTAAGGATATAAAATCAGTGAAGGTACAGTGGAGAGGTCAGCCAGTGGAGGAGGCTACTTGGGAGACCGAGCGGGAGATGCAGAGCAGATATCCTCACTTGTTTGCGACTCCAGGTATGTTTTTAGACCCGTTCGAGGACGAACGTTTGTTTAAGAGGGGGAGAATGTAACGACCCGATCGGTCGTTCCGTAGAATCTGCATCTTTATTACTGTTATTGCCTTATCATGCATTGGTTATACTGTTTAGGATGTGTTGGAGTTGATTGGCTCGGGTTCGGAATGGTTGCAGTAGGAATTGGGACACTTAGTCTCTAAGAATAGCTTTATAGTTGGAAAAGTCAACTGAGAGTTGACTTATTGATAAACGACCTCAGAATGCGGATTTTATGGTTCGGATAGCTTCGTTAGGTGATTTGGGACTTAGGAGTGTGTTCAGAATTTTTTTGTGATGTCCGGTGTAGAATTAGGCTTGAATTGGCAAAAGTTAGTTTTTGGCGATTTTCGGTCGGCAGTGGAAAATAGGCAATCGGGGTCGGAATGGAATTTTTGAAAGTTGGAACAGGTTCGTAATGTCATTTTGGATATGTGTGCAAAATTTCAGGTCAATCAGATGTGTTTTGGATAGTTTCGGCATCGTTGGTGGAATTTAGAAAATTCAAAGTTCATAGGCTTGAATTCGAGGTGATTTTGGTGTTTTGATGTTGTTTTTGGTGTTTCAAAGGCTCGACTAAGTTTGAATGATCATTTATGATGTGTTGGTATATTTGGTTGGGGTCCCGAGGGGCTCGGGATGGATTTCGGATGGTTAACGGGCATTTTTGACCTTAGAAAGTTTGTTGTTTTCTGGTGTTAACACAATAGTGATTTGTTCATCGCGATCGCATGGAAATAGCTAGGATCGCGTAGAGTAAAAGTCGAGGCACGTGAAGTTGTTCTATGCGATCGCGTAAGTTGTCTGCGATCGCATAACTTGGAAGGCTAGAGCAATGCGGTCGCGTGGATCTTCATGCGACCGCGTAGAGTCATAGGCGCGTGGGGAGTGAGTTCATTTGTTCTTCGCGATCGCGTTGGTAATTTTGCGATCGCGTGGATTGAGGTCATGTTGAATCGCGATCGCGTGTGAAGGTCTGCGATCACGTAGGATCTTTTGAGGGTCTGTGGAATTTTCTCTTCGCGATCGCGTGGGAACTCCCTCGATCGCAGTGAAGTAATAACTGGACAGTATATATTAAAACCCTCCGCGACCTTTGCCCACTTTTCCACCATTTTTGAACGGGAATAGAGCTTTTGGAGAATTTTGAAGAGTGGGAAATCGGTTGTTCTTCATTGAGGTAAGGATTTTGGACCCTATAACTCGATTATATGTGATTAAGGACTAAATTAACAGTGGTTAATTGGGGAAAATTAGTAGAAAAAGGTGAAGTTAGGACTTGAGATTATGAGACCTTTTAGGAATATTTGAGGGGTCAAACGGACTCCGATTTCAGAGTTCTTTATATGTACGGACTCGTGATATGGTGAGGATCGTTTTGGTATAAAGTTTGCCGAGTTCCACGCGGGCCCGGGGGTCGGGTTTTGACTAATATCGGGTTTTGTGCTAAAATTGATAATTTTCGATTGGAATTCATTCCTTTAGCATAATTTGATGTGAAAAATCTGAACTTGATAGATTTGGAGCACTTGAAAGTTTATTCGAGAGGCAAGCGTGTTGCGGAATAGCTTTTCGGGCTAGTTTTAGGTAAGTAATGTCTTTAAATCCTATCCTAAGGGTATGAAACCCCGGACTTTACATCCTATAACGGATTTGGATTGACGCACACACTGGATGACGAGTGGGGGGCGTGCACGAACTGGAAATTTGGAAAAATGTTCCTTTTTAGGCAACTATTGAGTTGCAAAACTGCTTTTAAAGCATATGATTTATAGTATTACTGTGTTTTGATATACTTGAGCTGTAAGCCATGTATGGGGCCTAGTGTCGATCTGTTTTAACCCCTTGGGGGCTATTTTCCTGATATTCTAGTATTATGATTTTACACTCAGTCCTTCTTGATAAACTGTTTTGACACTCTGAGTTACTGATATTATTTCTTGAAATGAAATACTGTTTTGGGTCGAGAACCCTGTTTATTTGTGGCCCGAGTGACATGTTGAGAGTGTCAGACTGAGTGAGGCCAAGGGCCAACATTGTGAGGATATTGATGATATGAGAGAGGCCGAGAGCCTGAGAGATGATTTAGGCCATGATGTGGCTTGTTTATAGCGCTTGGGCTGTAGGAGCCCCTCCGGAGTCTGTGCACCCCCAGTGAGCGCAGGTACCTACTGTGTGCGAGTGCCAAGTGATGAGTGATTGGGAGGCATGAGTGATAGTGAGGTTGCCCGAGGGGCTGATACTGAGTGATGGTGAGGTGCTGACGGAATATTTCTGAGTGATGATTCGGCCTGAGGGGCAGTTTTATGATGATATTTTACTGAGTTTTGATTATGATTCACTTCATTTTTTATACTGATATTTTTGGGGGGTTTACTGAGAAATATTGGAAAAATATACTTGTTTCAAAGGATTTTTACGGAAACTGGTTTTCGAACTTATGTACCCTTTATTGAGACTTGGAATTTTACTATTTTGTGGATTGGTGTGTTGCTGTGTGTTTTTTATTCTTCAGACCGTGATTTATTTTCATTACTACTGAGTTGGCGTACTCATCATTACTCCCTGCACCTCTGTGTGCAGATCCAGGTACTGGTTCGGAGCAGTAGCCATCCAAGTTCGTTATCGTCAGCTTTGGGATTTCGAGGTAGTTGTCCAGCGTCCGCAACTTCTCCATTTCCCTTCTTTTATTAGTATTAGTATTTTATTCCTAGACATTGGTTATGACATTAGCAGAGTTAGTTTTATTCTTAGATGCTCGTGATCGGTTGACTCCAGTCCTGGGGGATTGTTTAGACTGTTAGTTTATATTAAGTTTGCTTAAAGACTTAGAGGAATTTTATACTCATTTTTGCTGGTTATTAATGATTTGAGATATTTTATTAAAGTAAATGTGTAGTTATGTGATGGTTGGCTAGCCTAGTTCCACGATAGGCGCCATCACGGCATGTTAGGATTTGGGGTTGTGACAGTGCCACTTGATGTGCATAGGGATGCGTTGAGATGCAATGCGGGAGGGGGTAGCGATATAGTAGAATTTCGCAGCCATACGAAGGATTAGAGATGCGGAAAGGGGATGATGATGGGTCCAAAAAAGTTTACCGTTACGTTCCAGCCATATGTGCCTGTCATTAGGGATATTTAGTGAATTCATCATGTGAGTACGGGAAAGGAAATGATTAAGCAAAATAAGGGGAGAGTCAATATTGGTCGGAAGTGTTGTAATTGCTGGCAACAGGGATAATTGCGACCAAAGATGGAATGTAGTTGGGCATTGGAGGAATAAATGAGTTGTTGTTTCAGGATGGGTGAGGCATAGGGTGCAATTGTCATTTGGGAGGAAGGCTATGTGGTGATAATGGCTGGCAGTAGGGAGGCGGTTATGGCTAATCAGCCAGAGGAAGTTTTTAATTTTGGGCGGGAGGCGGAGCTTCTAAAGCCAACTAAAGGATGGGTCCGGAGTAAGTGGGGAGTAGGTGATGATAGGTGCCTCAAGAATCTAAAGTCCAGGCAAAAGAATCGAGGTTATTACTGTGAGAGGGAATATATGTGTTGTGGATCAGTTGTAGGAGATCAGATGGTAATTCAAAAGGGACGTTGGTGAAATCCCATTGGTGACGTGTAAGATAAGCGGAAACGGTATCGATAAGAGAGTGATGTGGTAGGGGCCCAGTGATACATTGTCTAAACGATCGATTAGGTTCGATCCAGGCATTATACCAGAAATTAATAAGTGTGCCGTCACCTATAAGCCATTTGATGCCTGGTTGACAGAGGTGCCAACCGGCAAGTAGGTTTTTCCAAATAAAAGAACCACGAGTATGTGGATTGGTAGTGTGATAAAAATATTTATGGAGGAGGGTGGTAGCCCAAAGGGAGGAGGGGTTGCGAAGCATGCGCCAGGCTTGACTAGAGAGTAAAGTTTCATTTTTTCGGGATAGGCATTGGATTCCAAATGCACCGTGTGTTTTTGGCAGGGTGACAATACTCCATTTTACGAGGTGAATTTTCTTTTTATTGGGAGTGGTGCCGCAGAGAAAATTGCACTGGCAGCGCTCTAATTGAGATAGGATTGTACGAGGAATTTTAATGTATTGCATGACGTGGTTGGGGAGGGTATTTAGGGTAGAGTTAATAAGGGTAGTGCACCCGGCCATAGTAAGGAAGTTTGTTTTCCAACCCGCAAGCCGTTGTTTAATGTTATCAAGGATGAATTGGAAATGTCGCTTGTTGGGACGCTCGATAAAGATTGAAAAACCCAGATATTTACCAAAAGAAGTACCTTCAGTCATATTGAAAGATGATAGGACAAAAGTTTTATCCTCGGAGGAAACATTTTTTGAGAAGAATTTTTTTTATTTTTGGAAGTTGATTTTTTGACCGGAGACACTATTGAAGTCATCGAGGATGTCGATGATAGTATGACAACTGCGGGTTGATGTTGTAGAAGTGAGGATAATGTCGTCCGCAAAGAACAAGTGAGAGAGGGCAGGGTCGTGTGTGGAAAGACGGAGGTTTCCAAAGTTGATAATCAACAACCATTTCAATTTTACGAGTAAGTAATTCCATACATAGTATGAAAAGGTAAGAGAACAGAGGGTCTCCCTGACGAATGCCACATGAAGGTGAAAAGAAAGGGGTACGAGTACCATTGATAAGTATAGAAAGGGAGGAAGTAGTGACACAGGACATAATTAATTGAATGATGGGAGAGGGAAAGTTGAAGTATTGGAGAGCATGTCGAACAAAAGATCACTCAAGTCGGTCGAAAGCTTTCTCTAGATCTAACTTAAGAAGCATGAAACTAGTTTTACCTGATTTTTTCTGAAAGTGATGTAGCATTTCCTGTACAATGATAGCATTATCAGCCGCTCTTCTATGTTGTTGGAAGATAGATTGGGTAGGGCTCATGAGTGTAGTCATGAGAGGTTTAATACGTTGTACTAAAAGTTTGGTAATGATTTTATAGATTGTGGAACACAGGCCAATAGGGCGATATTGAGTAATCATGGATGCGTTACGAACTTTTGGAATGAGACATACGTAAGTTTGATTAATGGATTCAGGCATTTAAAAAGTTGAGAATATTTAGTGACAGAAAGCAATGACTTTCGGTCCCACTTCCGTCCAGTAATATTGATAAAAGAAAAGGTGAAGTCCATCTGGTCTGGGTGCTTTGAATGGTTTAAATGAGTTGACGGCTGAAATGATTTCGCTTGTTGATAATGGGCGGAGTAGAGCTGCGCTGGCAGCTGGAGTGATGGGTGAGGAACATTGGGGGTGGATTGTAGGAGAGAGTGTGTGGAGTTAGTGGTGTAAAGTGTGTTAAAGTAATCGAAAATGGTGTCATGAATTTGAAGATCGTCATAGCACCAGTTACCCGCGAGGTCCTTTAAAGCATGCATACGATTCTTACGACGGCGGTGTAATGTGGAAAGGTGAAAAACTTTAGTGTTAGCGTCACCGTCTTGCAACCATTGTACACGGGATTTGAATTTCAAGTATTCTTCCTCAAGACGAAGAACATCATTATATTCTTGTGATAAAGTACTTTCCAGATGTTGTAAGAAAGAGCTAGTGGGATAATTTGCAGAGGATTGGATACCTTCTAACGTGGCAATTAAGTAAGTTAATGATGAAAACTGTTTCCAAGGGAGTCTTTATTCCAGTTACTAATATTATGGTTAAAGGAGGTGATGGCATCTACTATGGTAGGAGATAGGTGTCAGTTGTCGCGAAGAATGGTAATAAAATCGGGATGAGAGGTCCACATGGTTTCTAGACAAAAAATGGGTGATTTGGTAATTTGCGAAGGATGAATGGTGAGTAAGAGTGGTGAATGGTCCGAGTGGGTACGGGGCAAGTGATGTACCATGACTTCCGGAAATAAAGTGAGTCATTCATAATTTGCAAGAATTCTATCAAGGCGTTCTAAAATGTTGGAACCTAATTTCCATTTATTAGTCCAGGTATATTTGCTACCTTTATAGCCAAGGTCGATTAAATTGCAGTAATTAATACAGTCCTCGAAGTTATTAGAGCATGAATTATTTATAACACAACCACCAAATTTTTCAGTAGAGTGTAGAATTTCGTTAAAGTCACCCCCAATGAGCCACGGTCCCTTGTAGTGGTCGAATAAACACATGAGATTTTACCATAATAACAGACGGTTAGTAATAAGGCCTAGCATAAATTGCAGAAAATAAATACTTGGGAGAGTTAGGATGTACCTGGATCATGACGCGGATTTCTTGTTCAGTTATAGCTATATTTTCAACAAATAAAATATGGTCACGCCAAAGCATCACAATACCTCCTGATTGACCTATTGCCGGAACCTCACAGAAGCGAGTGAAGCCAAAATCTTCTTGTAAAACAGTGTGGTTTTGCATGTGGGTTTCAAAAAGGACAATTAAAGCAAGGGCATGATAATCAAGTAGTGAACGGAAATTACGACGAAAGTCACTGTTATGGGAACCTATACAATTCCAAAGCATAAAATTCATATTTGGAGTGGGGGAAGAATCATCAGAGTCAGTTAGTGGGGTCGGGGATTCTCCCTGTGAATCAAAGCTGGTTGAGCGTCCGGTGATGGAGGACTCCCTTGACGTAGGGTCGGGATCAACACTATGGTGTACTTGCCTAGTTCAGGATTTTAGATGGGCGAACGGTGAGAGAGCATTTTGTCAGGTTTGGTGGGTACTTGAGCCGAATTATTTTTGCATATTGCTCTTTTAAGACGAAGTTGCGGAAGGTGTCTAGAGTTGCATGGGATGGACGTGTTTCTCTCAAATCTAGTAGAGTGACTGCTAGGTCTTGCTGTAGTGCTGTTGCATCGAGTTCTGAGGGAAATGTTTGGGGTGCGGGCTGTAGTGGTAATATAGGGAGCTCGTCAGGCTGTTGGAGGAAAGGGTGAGTTCCAGTGGGAGATGAAGGGTCTGTTGGTTGTTCCATGGATAAAAAATTGGACCTAGGAGTGGTGGATAGTAGAACGGAACTTCTAGTATCGTCAGGAGAGAGTGTAGAGGTGGGGAGTTCAGTGACCAATGGGACTGGCCAAAGGCATCCATCCCGAGTCTCATTCCCTCCGATACAACTTGTTCCAGATAAGCGGAGTTTTGGAGAACTACAACGATCTCCTGATCGTTGAGAGTGATACAGAGTAACATTTAGAGATTGTCATGACACCGCAACAACAATATATTATGAATTAAAATTTTTTACGCTGGTTACCAACCTATTGTAGTGCTTCTTCTTTATTCGAGCTTGAATCGACAATAAAAATGTTCAGCTTACCATGTTAGTAAAGCAACAGTTGAATGGACTCATCTTTATTCAACTTTAACTTCTATCTGATTATTGCCTTTAATTGTAATCGTAAATGTAGAAAATAATTTTATTTCGTGAATTAATATTACGCAACATAATACCCAAAATATGAAGCTCAAAGACATGTTGTTTAATCTTGAAAGTATTAATTGAAGTTGTAGGAACAAGAAAAGGTGGAAGAGGTTGGTTGATCTACTCTAACTAACAAGATTGCTTGATCCAAATTTTAGGCGTTATCCACGGTCGTTATTTAGAATGCCAGAATTAATACATCGAAATTCTTTGAATACAATAACAAAAATCATAATTAATAAAACTGTTTTAAAAATCATAATTAATAAAACTGTTTTAACTTTTCTACAAGAGTAAGAGTGTCATTTGGAGCGTAGGAATTTCATGTATAACATTGTATGTAGATAAATTCATTTATGAAAAGATTACTCTTCTCGTTTTACTTTACGTTCCAATTTTTTCTATATACTCTTATCTAAAAAACGGTCATATTTTAGTGTTAGAAACCATATTGATCTTTATATCCTCACTTTACCCGCACTTAATTGATTTGTTTGAGATCTTAACAGATAAAATTTTGATTTCTTATTTAAATAATAGTTGACGGCAGTGGCGATACCAGAAAAGTCAATAAGGGTATTCAAAAGCTATGCAAAGGAATTTAAAGTCTATTTTTAATCAATAACAAACAATATTTTACCTTATACGTAGTATAATTTTTCGGCGAAGACTAGTCAATTGATCATCCTTATACGTAGTACAATTAATCACCCTTGGGCCAACATATATCTTCCTTTAATGGTTCATGTACTATGTGAATTCAGATTAATCGGTCAATACATATATCCAATCTAAAAAAGCTTTTCTAATTTCAATTTGTACTTGCTTTTGCCTGCAAAATGACACATGGGTGAGAAAAGCAAAGTGAGAGGACACCAGCTATTATATTATATTAACAGTAAAACCTAAAACCAAACAGAGCATCCAACGCCATTTGGTAGGCCCATTATAATATTTCCGTGATTAACGGGCCAATGCAAAGACAAATGTGGGCTTCAAGTTTCGGTGGGCCCCGTTTATACACTCTTATCTCGGTAAAAATTACACGGGGCGCTCTATTTAGTCGCCCCCATTTAACCTATACCCATTTTTTTAAAAATGTTTAACTTGTACCCACTTTTTAAACAACTTCAGCTCCTTTCTCATCCTCCTTCTCCTCCTTCATTTTCTTCTTTCTTCTTCTACAACGATGACTTCAACATTGCTGCTTTCAGCTCGCAAACAAATGAATGAGAAACCTCAAGACTTTTAAGAATGACTATCTTCCGGCTAAGCATGCATTAGCATGAAGTTTTAGCTTCAATGTGAAACAACTTCATGCTACATTAGCATGAGGCTTTAGTTTCAAGGTGAAACAACTTCATGCAAGTGTGATTGTGAAGATGAATCTGGACAAGTTTCTGATTTTTTTATAAAGCTGGTGGGAGGAGAGGAGGGGATCTTTTTTCACAAATGAGGTTGCGTGATTCTGGTTTTATATCTTTTGCCAGGGGTGTAATTGTCATATTATTACGGATTTTTTATCAGCTGGCTACTAAATCAATAATTTTAAAAATAGAATACGAGTTAAAATGTGACACAAATATAGGGTACGGCTGCAAAAAACCCAATTGGTTAGAATCACTCTATTTTATTCAATATCAATATATATAACAATGTATTTTCATACGTATATTGATCTCTTATCCATAATTAATAGATATGTATGGTTGCTTGAACTTGTATTCTTTATTTATGTGGTATTTTTCACTTTTTGAATTCAAGTTATGTGAACTTGACAAATATTTTAAATATATTTTTCTTCATATTGATATGAGACGAATTGTAACTTATAGTATTTTTCGCATAATTTTTATATATTTAAATTTAAATTTTAAAATATTAAGTTAATTCGATCTAATTTAAATTCAAAGATAAGTCAAATTGACTCTCGAGAACCGAGAAATATCACATAAATTGGGAAAGAAAGTAACTGCAGCGGTTAAATTCTTTAGTTTGAAAGTGAATATTTATTAAGTCTAAACTGAATATACATAACATATGAAAATAATCATTAGAATCTTATGTTGTCTTTAATTTGCCATGTCATTTTTAAATGAGTATTTTATCAAAGACAATTGATAAATGATAAAATTTTAAAGTTCTCGTAAATAGAATGATACAAAGTGAAACGAGAATTGCTACTTTAGTTAACTTTAGGGAGCAAACAATTTTAACTATTCCCGACCAGAATGATATATAGCTGTCACTTTTTAGTTGTCCTTTTTCTATTTACGCACTGTAATTAATTTGTTTCAAACAGTTATTTTGATTGAGAAAGTTAAAATTGTCTAGAAGTTTAGGAGAATTTACGGGGAAATCCAATTATTATGTCAGGAAAATGAATAAAGTTTGATGATAACTGAACATTGCACTCGTTTGGTTGCTAATTTGGAAATAATTAATTTCAAATAAAGCTTAAATACAGATAATACAATGTGTGGTTGATCAGAAAAAGAATCATCACGATACGACTGATCCAACTTTTATCGGTGGTATTAAATAATACATACGTTAAGTTATACATGAATTTATGTATTATTCATGCGAAATGAAATTTAAAAGATAATACGTGTATTAATGCGTAAATTAACTATTTAAAACACAAATTTCTAAATTAAATACTTTAATGTATAATAATCTTCATATTTTTAATTATTGCATAATAATCTCTTTATTATAATATTTCGTAAAAATAATTCTTATTTTATAATTACGATTTAATCAGTGTGTAAACCTGAAGAATTGAGAGAGAGAGGTGACGAAGATGACATGCAGTGAATGAGAAAAGAAAAGTTCAGTTGAGCAATTGTTTCATTGAGATTCTTAGGCCTCATTTGTTTTTTTTAAGATTCAGACGTCTGAATCTGAATGCACGTCTGAATATTAAGAAGTGGTCTGCAGATCTGAACACTGAATGATTAAGACTGTTTGTTTTTCAACATCTGAATACCTATATATATATATATAGGTATTCAGATGTTGAAAAACAAACAGTCTTAATCATTCAGTGTTCAGACCTGCATACCACGTCTTAATATTCAGACGTGCATTCAGATTCAGACCCTCATTAAGTGCAAACAAATGAGGCCTTAGAATAATGAAAATAAAAGATACATGTGAGTTATATACACTGACTTCTCTTAGTTGTCACTAACTAATTCTCTAACTAACTAACTTCTCCACTAACTACTTGCTTATGTATCTAACCACTTATAAATAATACAAGGTTCAGCTCCTTCAAGTCTTGTTACCCTCAATACTCCCCCTTAAGCTAGGTGGTGCAAACACATTGAGCATCCCTAGCTTGGAACAAGGTATTAATGCCGAACTCTGCTTAGCCCTTTGGTTAGCAAGTTTGTTGGTTGCTCTTTGGTGAAAATGTACTCAGTTCTTATCAGCCTCTTTTGTATTTTTTCTCTTACAAAATGACAGTTAATCTCTATATGTTTTGTTCTCACGAAACACTAGATTAGCTGCTATTTGCATTGCTGCTTCGCAGTCAATGTGAACCTCAACTGGAAGTTCGAAATTGCCCTAAGTCTTCTATTTTTGTGAAAATTTGAAAAAGAAAACAGCTGGAGTTCTATCCTAAATACCCTCACTACCCGACTCTCACACCTGCGGTGCTTGGGTCGCACCTACACTTGCGCATGTGCGAAAATATCTTCCGCTTCTGCAGAGATGAACATTCCCACTGGGGGCCGCACCTGCGGAAAGATCTGCGAAAAGAGGGAAGGCTGGACTGCGCCGCACCTGTGGCTAAAAACACGCACCTGCGAGCTCGCACCTGCAGCTCAAGGCTCGCAGGTTCGGGCACACCATAACTGGTGCACCAACAGAGTTTTTCCAAGTTTAAACACCCTGAAACCTACCCGAAACTCACCCGAGCCCTCGGGACTCCAAACCAACTATGCACCTAACCCTAAAAATATCATACAGACCTACTCGTGTGATCAAATCGCCAAAATAACATCTTAAACAACGAATTTAACATCAAAATCAATGAAAAATCTCAAGAACTTAAGAACTTTCAAATTTTACAACTACGGGTCCGAATCACGTCATATGACCTCCGTTTCTTACCAAATTTTACAGGAAGTCAGGCACAACTTAAATACTATATTAAACCTGTACCAGGATCCAGAACCAAAATACGGGCCTAAATACAATCACATTAAAACACAGCTAAATTTCCAAAAAAAACTCTTATAATTTCAATTAAACAATTTATTTCAAAAATTCATGTATCGGGCTTGGGACCTCGGAATTCAATTCCGGGCATACACCAAAGTCCCATGTTTTTCTACGGATCCTCCGGGACCATCAAATCACGGGTCCGGGTCCGTTTACCTAAAATATTGATCGAAGTCAACTTAAATTCAATTTTATAGGCAAAATAAGCATTTTTCTCAATTTTCCACATAAGGGCTTTCCGGATATACACCCGGATTGTGCACGCAAAATGAGGTTAGACAAGAGGAGGTTTTTAAGGCCCCGAAACACAATTTTGACTTCTAAAACAAGAGATGACTTTTTGGGTCATCACATGTACATGCTGGTCACTATGAATCTACAGTATTTTATAGTGCTAAACCAATTGGTGGTCAGAAATTTAGGAAAAATTATAACATACAGTGTGAGTTCTACAAGCTTAAGGGAAATATCAAAGAGAATTTCTACAAGATCATTGGCTATCCATTTGACTACAAATACAAGAAGAAAGCGGGAGCACCTAACACTGCCAGCAATGCTTATAATGTGCTTTATGAGACTAACAATATTGTAAATAACTCTACACCTCAAATGAATGTTACTACAGGTTGTACTAGAAGTATCTCACATGCACACTTCAGAGGGAAACACTGGAGGCAATGGTGCAACTCCATCTACATAAATGAATCAGGAACTTCCACAGGCTCCATTAATTCTTACTAGGGACCAATATGATCAAATACTTCAGTTTCTCAACAAAACTTCCAGATCTTCTTCTACTGTCAATGTTGCAGGTATAAGCACCGCACTCTTTGCTATTGATAATATCCAAGAGTGGATTATTGACACAGGTGCAACTGACCACATGGTATCTGATCTTAGCCGATTAACCTCATTTAAAATAGTTGATCCTCCTTACTCTAGAAAGTTATTCTTACCTGATGGTGATGTTTCTTATGTTAAGCATCTTGGTACTAGTGTTATCTCGGACAAAAGTGTGGTAAAAATGTGCTTCATATACCACAATTCAAGTTTAACTTGATGTCTGTATCAAAGGTAACCAAAAAGCTGCAGTGTTTGGTTGCCTTTTATCCTATTTTTGCATATTCCAGGATCTCTTCAGTGGGAGGGTGAAGGCGATTGGTAGAGATGATAAAGGCCTCTACATATTACCCTCTTGGATCTCATTAACAGTCAACATGCTGTAGAAACATCACTAGCAGCCACACAGAATCAGGACATGTTAACTAAGAGAAACCTTACAAATGTAGATCTCAAGATATGGCAAAAAAGACTTGGCCATGTGTCCTCCTCAATTCTAAACAAACTATTCTCAATAAAATAGGAAAGCTATATTTTTGTTATAAAGAACTGTTCTGGTTGTCCATGTGCTCGATTGACTAGACTACCTTTTCCTAGTAGTACAAATAAAAGTGAAGCTTCTTTTGACTTACTACATTTGGATGTATGGGGAGCCTATAATACTGCATCTGTTGATGGTAATAGATATTTCTTAACTGTAGTGGATGACTACTCTAGAATGACTTGGATTTTTTTGTTGAAACTCAAGTCACATGTATGTGTTGTTCTACATGATTTTCTGATGTATGTGAAAACTCAGTTTGACAAACAAGTAAAGTGTGTTAGGACTGATAATGGATCTGAATTTGTCAATTCTGTTTGTCATGCCTTGTTTAAGAACCTTGGCATTATCCGTCAAAGGACCTGTGTTTATACTCCTCAGCAAAATGGAGTTGATGAGAGAAAACATAGACATATTTTAGAAGTGTACAGAGCTCTAAGGTTTCAAGGTTGTATCCCTCTAAAGAATTGGGGCATTGTGTGTTGGAAACTGTTTATCTTATCAATATGATGCTATCTTCACAGCTAGGTCACATGTCACCTCATGAGTTACTACACAAGAAGAAGCCATTGCTTGGTCACCTAAGAGTACTAGGTTATCTGTGCTACGCCAAGGTTGTCAATGAGACTGATAAACTTCAACCAAAAGCTATCATTGCTGTTCACATGGTCTACTCTTCTACACATGAGGTTTACATTCTTCTTAACTTGTCAACTAACTCCTTTTTTGTCAATAGAGATGTAACATTCAGGGAGGATATCTTTCCATTTCAGCAGTTCTCCTCTTACAAATAACCTATGTTTGCTTACCACATATTACCGAGAAATGGTGTGCTCAAGATACTTTAACAGACTCCAACCAGAACTCTCATGTGCATGACTTCTCAGTTCCAACACCATCCTCTCCTAACATCACTGACTCCAGTGCTAGTTCATTGCTAGTTTTGCTGCCTCACCAGGTGTTAAGGTACCTTAAGTTGGCCCTCCTACTCTTAGAAGATCAGCCAGAGACAAGCATCCACCATTATGGATGCAGGATTTTGTTTCTCTTCATGCAAATCAAAACACTCATTATGACTTGGCAACCTATATATCCTATTATCACCTGTCTCCTCATTATCAAGTCTTTATTACCTTTTCCTCTCTTGAGGTTGAACCTGGTTCTTATACTGAAGCAATCAAAGATCCCATATGGGTGGCTGCTATGAAGTCTGAGATTGCTGCTATAGAGGATAATCATACATGGGATATTGTGACCTTACCTTCTGGCAAGAAATACATTGGATGTAAATGGGTGTACAGATTAAAGTACAAGGCATCTGGTGACATTGAAAGGTTTAAAGCTCGTCTGGTTGCCAAAGGATATAACCAAAGAGAAGGCATTGACTATCAGAAAACCAGTGAGAACCATTCTCTCCATTGCTGCTATGAAACACTGGCACATTCATCAAATGAATGTGTCAAATGATTTCCTCCAAGGTGATCTGCATGATGAGATCTACATGGACCTACCTCAGGGCTTTGTGAGTTAGGGGGAGAAGCAGGTTTTTAGACTCAATATCAAATCCCTATATGGTCTCAAGTAGGCCTCTAGACAGTGGAATGCAAAACTTTCAGAAGATGTGTTACAGTTTGGATTTACTCAAAGTCAGCATGATCACTCTCTGCTCATCAAAGAATCAGGAAGTGATCTTGTACTTATCCTAGTCTATGTTGATGGCATGCTAATTACTGGGAGCAATCTAGCAATGATTAGAGAAGCCAAATCTTCCTTGCAACAGGCCTTCAAAATGAAAGATCTAGGATAATTAAGATACTTCTTAGGGATTAAATTTGCAAGGTCCAAGCAGGGAATCTTAATGCACCAGAGAAAATATACTTTGGATCTTATCTCTGAACTAGGACTGGGAACAACAAAGCCAGCATCTACACCACTTGAAACAAATGCAAAGCTCACTAAAAAAGAGTTTGATGATAACTTGGCTGGTCCAGGCCAGGGGAGGATGAGTTACTATATGATGCAAGCTCTTATCAGAGGCTTATAGGAAAATTACTCTACTTAACCATAACAATACCAGACATTGCATTCAGTGCGCAGACCTTAAGTCAGTTTCTACATCAACCAAAGAAATCACATCTTGAAGGTGCCCTAAGAATGGTCAAGTATGTAAAAAACCATCCTGGACAAGGAGTACTTATGCAAAGTAAAGCAGACAAAAGGATCACAACCTACTGTGATGCTGATTGGGCAGCCTGTCCACATTCTCGCAAATATGTAATTTCTTGTCAAGTTTGGGGATTCACTAATATCCTGGAATTCCATGAAACAAAACACTATTTCTAGAAGCTCAGCTGAGTCAAAATATAGAAGTCTAGCCTCTACAACAACATAGTTAACATGGATTTTGGGACTATTCAAAGAGGTTGGAATAGAAGTTCTCAAGAGATTTTCTTCCCAAAATCATAGGTAAGTGTCCATTAACTATTTTTTTCAACTCTCCATTGTTTTTCATCAATCTGCAACTAAAATTCTAGGGTTTTCGTGGTACGAATTGGGGATTTGGGTAGAGTTAGGGATTTTTATATAATTGGAATTTAGACCTCATTTTGAGGTCGGATTTTAAAACTAATTACATATTCGGGCTCGTGGGTGAATGGGTGATCGGGTTTTGGTCCGAACCTCGTGTTTTGACCAAGCGGGCCAGGGGTCGATTTTTGACTTTTTGTGGAAAATGATAGAAAACCTATAATTAAGCATTGAGGTTGGATCCTTTAGCATTTATTGATGTTGTTGAGTTAATTATGTCAGATACAAGTGAATTGGAGGCGAAGTCTAAAGGGAAAGCGGTGTTTGAGGCTTGAGTTTGGTCGTGGAATCCGAGGTAAGTGTTTGGTCTAACCTTAGTTTGAGGGAATAGGTGTTGTGTCCTATTTTCTACGTATTAGTATTATGTTCAATGTATAGGTGTGGTGACGAGTATCTATACGTTGGTGTCAAGCATGCCCGTGAGTCGTACATTGTGATTTATACGATATCTTCATTAAGCACTACCTATGTCTAATTTGATAGTTATCCATGCATGTTGATGGTCATTCCTTGGTATTTCCTATTGCTGAGTATTGGTTTAAGTTGAGAATTATTTCGTGAAGCTAATTAATTAAGCGAGATTGGTTATAGTTGTTTCCTTGCTAGGATGATATTGATTCTATTGTTGGCTCCCTTACCGGGACGTTATGGTTTCTATTATTGTTTATACTGTTGATTTCCTTGTTGGGATGTTGTCATTTCATTGTTTGGGTGAGAAAGAGTGTACAGAACGAAGGGTGATGCCGTGCGTGATATTGTGAGTGAGTGTTAAAGCACGAAGGGTGATGACGTGCCGATATTGTGAGTGTTAATGCACGACGGGTGATGCCGTGCCATATTAAATGAAATTAAAAGGACAAAGGGTGATGTCGTGCCATGATTATGAGAGAGTAAAAGCACGAAGGGTGATGTCGTGCCGTTTCTGTTGATTTTATGGTGAGAACGAGAGTAAAAGCACGAAGGGTGATGTCGTGCCGTTTCTGTTGATTTTATGGTGAGAACGAGAGTAAAAGCACGAAGGGTGATGTTGTGCACTTGTCTTTGTGTTATTATTTTCGTTGTTTTAAGATTTATATTTATTTTGTCGCTTTACTTCGTTATTTTCAAAACTTGATATTTCCTCCCCTCAGCATGTTTCCCCCTTCTTTTTGTATTAAGTTGCTTAATTCTTGTTGTTATTATTTTTTTTCGTATATGATTAAACTGCATAGGTTTATATGGTTGTTGTGTCCTAGCCTCGTCACTACTTCGCTGAGGTTAGGCTCGACACTTATCAGTACATGGGGTCAGTTGTACTGATGCTACACTCTGCACTTTTTGTGTAGATCCCGGTACTGGACCCTTTGGACCATAGATCGAGGTTGCTGCCTTTAGTTCAGTGGAGACCCTAGGTAGTCCTACAGGCATCCGCAGGCCTTCGCGTCCCCTTCTATCCTGTTTCTTTTCTGTTATTATTTACTTCAGGGACAGATGTATATTTATTTTGTTCATACCAATATTTGTAGTATTCGTAGACGGTCCGTGAAATTGTGATACCAGTTCTAGGCGTAGTTTAATTTTGGATTTCGCATTAGTATTAAATTAAACTGTTAAATTATGTTATTCCACATTTTGAATTCCGTTGATATTTTCTTAAATCGACTGGTAATCTGTTAAAGATAAAGGAATAAGTTAAAGTGATCAGTAACATTGGCTTGCCTAGCGGGTTCAATGTTAGGCGCCATCACGGTCCCGACGGTGGGAAATTCGGGTCGTGACAAGTTGGTATCATAGCACTAGGTTTCTTAGGTCTCACAATACATGGACAGTCTTTGTAGAGTCTGAGGGATCGGTACGGAGACGTCTGTGCTTATCCCCCAGAGGCTACAGAGTTTAGGAATGACTTCACATCTATTCTTCCCTGTCGTGCAATTTGATTTCTCAATGCTAATTGAATTTCTACTCTATTCTCTCGCAGATGGCGAGAACACGTGCTTCTTCATCCACCGATAAGCAGCCTGAGTCCCACAGTGGCAGCTCATACGAGGGGAAGAGGACGAGGTCGAGGCCGTGCGAGAGGCTGAGGCAGGGGCAGAGCTCAGCCCAGAGCAGCAACACCAGCGGCGGAGCCTCAGGTAGAGCTTGTTGATGAGGTTCAGGACCAGACAGCTCCGGCAGGGCTAGATCAGGTTCCCGAAGGGTTTATCGCTACCCCGATACTCCAGGATGCACTGGTCCATCTAATGGGCCTCATGGAGAGTGTCGCTCAGGAAGGCTTACTTCCTGCAGCACCAGCCGTCTCTCAGGCTGGGGGAGGAGAAAAGACTCCCGCTACTCGCACTCCGGAGCAGATGGCTTCTCAGTTTCATACTCCAGTAGCTTAGCCAGTTGGGGTAGTTCAACCGGGTATTGTGGCTCAGATCGGTGATGGAGCAGCTATGTCTGCTGATGGTTTGGGGAGGTTGGACAAGTTCACCAAGCTTTTCACTACTACCTATAGCGGTACATCTTCAGAGGATCCCCAGGACTATTTGGACAACTGTCACAAGGTTCTACGGAACACGGGGATAGTGGAGACCAATAGGGTCGACTTTGCTACTTTTCGTCTGTTGGGTTCCGCAAAGACTTGGTGGAGAGATTATTGTTTGGCTAGACCAGCTGGATGACTTTGACTTGGGCCCAATTCTCTCAGTTATTTCTGGAGAAGTTCCTTCATATCACTCAAAGAGAGGATTATCGGAGGCAGTTTGAGCATCTCCAACAGGGTTCTATGACTGTCACTCAGTATGAGACCAGATTTATTACCTTGGCCCGTCATGCTCTTATGATACTTCCCACCGAGCGATAGAGGGTGAGGAGATTTATTGAGGGACTAGCTCAGCCGATCAGATTGCAGATGGCTAAGGAGACAGGGAGTGAGATTTCTTTCCAAGATGCAGCCAATGTGGCCAGATGAGTTGAGATGGTTCTATTACATGGGAGTGCTCAAGGGTCTGACAAAAGGCCCCGTCATTTTGGCAGGTTTAGTGGTGCCTCATCTGGAGGCAGGGATTCTTTTGGTAGGGGCCATCCTCCTAGGCCGTATCATTCAGCACTTCAGGCTTCTCATGGTGCTCCAGGTGGCCGTGGTTCTCATATGCAGTATTCTGATCAGTTGCCCTACAGTGCACCACCAGCTCCTAGCAGTGCACCGCCGCTCCAGAGTTTTTAGGGTGGTTACTCTGGTCATCAGGGTCAGTTCCAGGGTCAGCAGTCCCAGCATTCGAGGACTTGTTATACTTGTGGCGATTCGAGGCACATTGCTAGATTCTGTCCTCGAGCCTTGAGCAGTTCTCCACACTGGGGTTCTCATGCCATGGTTCCAGCACCGAGTGTTCCACCGCCCGCTCAGCCAGCTAGAGGTGGGGGTCGAGGTATTATAGGTGGAGGTCAGGCCGTTAGAGGTGGAGGCCAGGCCGCTAGAGGTAGAGGTCAGCCAGCAGGAGGCCATACAAGGGATGTAGTTCAGATTGGTGGGGCCCGGCCCCAATGTTATGCTATTCCAGCCAGACTTAAGGTTGAGGCCTTCGATGCAGTTATCACAGGTATGGTTTTAGTTTGCAGCAGGGATGCTTCAGTTCTATTTGATCCAGGGTCCACATATTCCTATGTGTCATCTTATTTTGCCCCTTATTTGGTTGTGCCTCGTGATTCTTTGAGTGCTCCTGTATATGTGTCTACACTGGTGGGTGATTCTATTGTGGTAGATCGTGTCTACCATTCGTGTGTAGTGGTCATTGGGGGTCTTGAGGCTAGTGTAGATCTTCTACTCCTCGATTTGGTGGATTTTGATGTCATTTTGGGGATGGATTGGTTGTCGCCCTATCATGCCATATTGGACTGTCATGCCAAGACCATGACATTAGCATTGCCGGGGTTGCCTCGACTGGAGTGGAGAGGTACTCCTGGTAATTCTTCCAGCAGGATTATCTCTTATATGAAGGCTCGGCGTATGGTCGAGAAGGGGTGTTTGGCCTATTTGGCTTATGTTCGTGATTCTAGTGCTGAGGTTCCTTCTATAGATTCTGTGCCCGTTGTTCGTGAGTTTCCAGAGGTGTTTCCTGCAGACCTGCCGGGTATGCCACCCGATAGGATATTGACTTTTGCATTGATTTGGCTCCGGGCACTCAGCCCATTTCTATCCCGCCATATTGTATGGCCCCACAAGAGTTGAAGGAATTGAAAGAACAATTGCAGGATTTTCTTGATAAAGGCTTTATTAGACCTAGTGTCTCGCCTTGGGGTGCGCCAGTGTTGTTTGTTAAGAAGAAGGATGGGTCGATGAGGATGTGCATAGATTATCGGCAGTTGAACAAGGTTACCATCAAGAACAAATATCCATAGCTGAGGATTGACGATTTGTTTGATCAGCTTTAGGGTGCCAAGGTATTTTTGAAGATTGATTTGAGGTCTGGCTACCATCAGTTGAGGATTAGGGCGTCTGATGTCCCTAAGACAGCTTTTCGCACTCGGTACATGCATTATGAGTTCTTACTGATGTCATTCGGGTTGACAAATGCCCCAGAAGCTTTCATGGACTTGATGAACCGAGTGTTTAGGCCTTATTTGGATTCCTTCGTGATTGTCTTTATTGATGATATTCTGATTTATTCCCGCAGCCGAGAGAAGCATGAAAAGCACCTTCGAGTCGTTCTCCAGACCCTGAGGGACAGTCAGTTATATGCCAAGTTTTCGAAATGCGAGTTCTGGTTGAGTTCAGTTGAATTCTTGGGTCATGTTGTGTTAGTATAGAATATTTAGGTGGATCCTAAGGAGATCTCGACAGTCAAGGATTGGCCTAGACCCATATCAGCTATAGAGATCCGGAGTTTCTAAGGTTTGTCGGGCTATTACCGTCGGTTTGTGGAGGGGTTTTCGTCTATTGCAGCCCCGATGAACAAGTTGAACCAGAAGGGTGCCCAGCTCAAGTGGACAGATAAGTGTGAGGCGAGCTTTTAGAAGCTCAAGACTGCTCTGACTACGGCGCCGGTGTTGGTTTTGCCTACAGGTTCAGGGTGTAAAGACCCGTAAAATTTCTTGCTAAAAATAATGCCCGAACGAGTCCCCGAGTTGCTTTTACTGTGGAAATTCCTAAAACGGACCTAATTTGAACAAAAAGTACCCCGGGACTTAAGGAATTAAATTTTCCAGAAATTGGGTGTTATGCGACGCACTATGCGATCGCATAACGTGTATGCGGACCGCATAGTGGTCGCATACACGGGCAAATCACTTCCCAGTTTAAGGACAACTATGCGGTCCAATCTGCGACCGCATTTGGGTTCTGCGGACCGCATAGCTGTCGCATTATTGCCTTTGAGTCTTGGGGAGGGGTGTTATGCGACGCACTATGCGATCGCATAATGAGTATGCGGACCGCATAGTGGTCTCATACCTGGGCAGATTGTTTTCAAATTTTGGCCCACCTGGGGGCCATTCTGCGATCAACTCTGCGGACCGCATGTCAGGAATGCGATCACATTCCTGACCGAATATTTGGCACGGGATTTTAATTTTCTAAACTTTTATACCCGACCCCAACTTCATTTAACCCCTACCCCCTTTCATTTTAATTGGATTCTAAACAAAATAGAGAGAAGTGAGAGTGGGTTCTAGAGAGAGAAGTCCTCATCTTCCCTAAATTGGTCCTCCATCTCTACTCAGGACTGGAAGTTTATCGAGTAGTCGTCACCTTCTTCATCATAAGAGGTAAGTCTTCACCCTATTTCCCCCAAATTCACAGAATTTAGCTAAGAATAAAACACACATAGGTTTGTTCTTGAGAATGAGAGTTGAGACCTTGCATGCATGTGAATAATCTTCCATAACCTAGTAAAGGGAAACAAGTAAAGTAATCTTTCACTAAAAAGGGTTTAGTTAAGCTAAGGGATCACATAGTGTTTGATAAAATGCTCAAATGAATTCGAGACTCCTAATTCTAAGGTAAATATGTCGCATTGTGAACTAGATTGACGGTGCTAGACGGTTCGGTGAATTGCGATAGAAATTAAAAAGGGGAAACTCGACTCCAGGTATGTATGGCTAACTTTAATCTTTGTAAAATCGCTTTGTGGTGTTCGAGCATACGGTACGTGTATTGGTGTGAATATGTGCAACTGGTTGTTCGAATTGTGTTGAAGCGTGAAGTGTATTCCTTGTCTGTATTTAGTTGATCACCACACTACTATGCTATGTGAAATGATGCTAGTAGGATAATAAACCCAAGAGTATGAATGTATATGCTAAAGGATGTGTAACAAGTAATGAAAAGGATTTGTGGTGTGATATAATTGAATAAAGAGGTTGTGGCAATATCGTATATGATTCACTGTTTGGTAAGGTTTATTGTGGCACGATTTTCTTTTATACATATTGTGGGTTGTAAAGAACCTGTATTCCTATTGCTGAAATTTTCTGTGATTGAATTGTGAATTGTCATTGTTGATGTGAGACATGATTGTTTGGTGGGATCGGGTTGCGCGCCGCAACAGGAGGGATAAGGGTGATATGTGAAAAGTTATAAGGGTGTGATGTGATTGTCCGGTGGGATCGGGTTGCACGCCGCAACAGAAAAATAATAAATGATTGTGATGGACAGGTGGGATCGGGTTGCGCGCCGCAACAGAAGAAATAAGGGTGAAATGTTGAGAAGGGACAAGGGTTGAATTGCGATTGTAATTGTGATGAAGTGGAAATTGTGGAACTTCCATTGTGTATCTTTCTATATCTTGTGTAGTGATTGTGTGACTCTCTGTCTGTCTCTTGCCTGTGCGTTATTGAGTTTACTTAGAGTAAAGTTTGTTCATACATACCAGTACAATTAAAATGTACTGACGTCCCTTTTGCCGGGGGCGCTACATTTTTGTGATGATTGTAGGTGGTTCTATAGCAGGTAACCGACAGTAGTGCCTCCTCTACGTCCTATCAGCTGTTTTGGTGAGCCCCTCTCCTCTCGAGGCCCAGTGTGGTTCATGCCACCTCTTCTTCCGAATTTTTATTTTGGTATTTGTGTAAGGTATAGCCGGAGCCTTATTACCGGCAAGTGTTATATAACTCCTTCGTACTCTTAGAGGCTCCGTAGATAGGAAATGTGGGTTATGTACATATGTATTTTGGGCAGTATAACTTGTAGACCACATAAAGTAAACATGTGTGTTATGTATATTTTGTAAGTATTGTACCACATGTGAGCAATGACAGAAATCTAGAATTTATTTTCAGATTGTAAAAATGTGTTGTAATTATAATTGAATAATGTACATGGGAATCTCAGAATAATACGTGGGATGGAAAAAGGAATCCAGGTCCGCTTGACTGGGGCTACCCGGTAGAGCGTCGGTCGAGTCCCTCGGTTTTGGGGTGTGACAAACTTGGTATCAGAGCCTAAGGTTTTAAAAGAGTCCTAGGATGTCTCGGAGCCGTGTCTAGTAGAGCCGTTCTTATCGGTGTGGTATCGACCACATCTATAATTAGGGGGATATATGGACATTTAGGAAATTACTCTTCTCATTGTTATTCTATATCGTGCGGTGAGGTGGAAAGTGAAAATGTCCTTGTCTAATTCGTGCTTTGTTCCGAAATTTTCAGTTATGACACCAAAGAAGAGAGCTCGACTCGGACTTGAGGCCAATGCCACCCCAAGTGTAGATGTGAATCATGTACCTGGTGGTGCGGGTGAGAGTGACTCCCTGACCTTGAATCCGCCGGACCCTTCTATTCCGGATCAAAGCATTCCTGTTCCTGCGGCGGCGGAGGGTGCTGCAATCCCTCCCGCTGATATTCCTGATCCCTCTACGATTCCAGCTTTCGGTTCCGGTACGTCCGAGGGGGACCTCAGAGGATCTATTCATATGTTAACTCAGTTGGTGGCCGCTCAGGCCCAAAGATCTCATGCTACCCCTGCGTCCTCCAGTGAACAGGGAGATTTCACCGGCTCCAGAGTCAACCAGTTTCTGCGGTTGGCCCCTCCAGAGTTCTCAGGTACGGATCCAGAGGCCGATCCATAGGATTTTCTTGATGGGATGTACAAGACCCTTCGGGTGATGAAGGCTAAAGAGACGGAGAGGGTCGAGTTA
>MDKH01158430.1:0-25259 GCA_005239495.1 Nicotiana undulata | reverse complement strand
TAGTGAAGTGTTTGAGCAAATCCTACTGAGGAGTAGGTCGTGGTTTTTTCACCTTTTGAGACAAGTGTTTTCCACGTAAAAATCTCTGTGTCTTTACTTTACTGCTTTATTATACCGCAATAGTAGAAAGTAGTACACCAAGAAGAACCAGGTTTTTCTTATTAGAAAGCACTCGAAAATTGGGTACTGCACAATTAACTTATATTATTGTGTAGTATTGAAGTCTAAAATATCACAAGTTCTTCAAATGTGCTAGGCTTAATACCTTGCAAGATCTAGCGCAATCACCAACACATGCCTTGGATGCACATCTCTATGCCACAAGCTTCACTAAGCCTGTATTTACAGTTGAGGCTTGCATTTCTCCAACGATTGATAAAGTCGATAATTGGTTCACCCTTCCGTTGACGAGTATTTGTGAGTTCTACCATGATCACAGTGCACCTTGTGCTATAAAAGCGATTGAGGAACACTTGCGCTAGTTGATACCAGCTATCAATAGATCCCGCCTCGAGGTTTGTATACAATTAAAAATCATTTCCTTTTAGCGATCAAACAAACTTTTTGACGAGGTAATCTCCATAAGTCTCAGCGTTGTTGCATGTCTCAACAAAGTGCGCCATATGTTGCTTCGGATTTCCTTTACCATCAAACTGTTGAAACTTTAAAGGTTGATAGCCAGCAGGCATCTTCAACATATCGATCCTTGCAGTGTACGACTTTGTGTATGTAAGGGAGGACTTGGAAGAACCTTCATACTTATTCTTAATAGTTCCTTCAATGAACTCCTTCAGTTGATCGATGGGAATCATCCCTTCAGATGAGACAGGGATAGCCATAGCGGAAGGTACTCGTCTTGGGGGAGAATCAATCTCTGGAACTTCTTGGAGATTGCTAGGTGCATGGGTGGATTCTTCTTCCATCAAGATTCCCACCATGTATGTTAGCTTGTCAATTCTAGCATCTTGATTTTGCATGTACTTGGTCAAGCCAGCGATTGCTTCCGTCAAGTTTTCCAACTGCTCTTCCATAGATGAAGTGTTTGTCACAATCGCTTGCATGATTGTTGTAGATGATGGGGAGTAGAATGGATTGTCACACAGATTGATTCTCGAATGGCTCACGCTATGCGGTGTAAGTTGGGAGGATCCATCACTTGAAGCATCATCATCTTCCTTCATGACAGAGTTCTTGGATCCGGAGAGGTCAAACAGAGCAAGAGTTTTCTTGATCTTTTCAGCAACATCGCTTCCTCCTTCGGGTGCATTTGTGGAAGATCTTGATCCTTTTGAGGAAGAAGATACAAAAACAGGGGTTGATGCGGACGCCACTTGGTTTGCTTGTTGTCCTAAAGAGCTTTCTTTGCTCCTCGTAACAGGTCTGAAGCTCCCAAAGGTAACATCGAGGATGCTTTCCACATCATCATAGAACCTGGAGTTAGCAACGTTGGTGGATGTTGAACTGAGTTGATTTTCTTTGAATCCATTTCAATGTTCTTGAACTTAGTGATTGAAAAGTTGAGATGAAAGGTAGAGATTGTTCCACTGGGCGTGCTAGAATTTGTAGACAATAAATTGCATCGAGAAAATAAAATCAGGACTGAACAATAACGCAACAAATGTAGTATTTGGTTTCAAATAATATGAGTTTACAATCTCTATGAATCCTCTGATTATTCCTTTCGATAGTATAAATTCAAGGGCCTTTGAGCTTGATCTTGAATCTATATTTGTTGCCGCGAACTATGACCTTGTTCTTGAGCTTGAGCTTGATCGCTTGAACTTGATTTGTTCTTCGTTCTTGAGTTTGAACTTGATTTGTTCTTCGTTATTGAGCTTGAACTTGATTGTTTGAACTTGAAATTCGTAGAGGAATTTGCAGTGTTTGATCCACGAGCTGTTTCTTGATTGTTTGAACTTGAAATTCGTAGAGGAATTTGCAGTGTTTGATCCTAAACACAACGATTTATTTTTGACCATATGATCAAAGGCAAATGTGTCAGGCACAAGTGAAGCTTTGCTTGAGGCACCTTTACTCACTAGCTATTATTTACAAAAATCAAAAAGAAAAACAGACTCAAACCCTTAAGAAGGTTGTCACACCTCCATCCTCGGGAAGAGCCACCCGGTTCACACAAATTCCACCTTTGGAAAGAATCGTGGCATTAAGAAAACCAAAGGCTTATTGCACGCGAAAAATTCAAAACAAGAAGCTACGAAAATAAAATAAGAAGCTATAAAAAGGAAAAATGCGGAAAGTAAAATGCGTAAAGTAGAATGAATATATACAAGAGGAGATTTAATCGAATATACATAAGGGGGAATGAATATATACATTAGAAAGTAATTTTTTATACAAACCAAAAGTGCAAAATATGAAAAGTACTAGAATAGTAAAGTTATGTACATACCAAAATAAAAAAGAAAGCATAATAAAAACGAAATAGTATCCAATATGTACATTCCTCCAAATCCAAAATAGGGCTACCCCCTCAAATGAGAGCTAGAATTGTCCTCAATGCTAACTAACAAAATAAGCTCAAAATAAAGGATAAAGAGTCAAGAGAAACTCCCTATAGGCCCTCCATCTGCATAGGATCCTGAGTATGGGTCCCGAGGTCTGTGGACTGTATGGGAGCCTGTGACTGGTCCTCAGAACTCTGTGTCTCCATCGGGACCTGGATCTCCTCTGTAACCTGGTCCTGTACTGGCAGCTGTGGCTGACTCGAGGTACCTCTCTGCGGGTCCTCCAACTCTATCACAATGCCCTCAGTACGGGGAAACACCCTCTTCCTCTTTGGTGGCCTCTTTATCTCCTCAGGCTGGGCAGCAGGATCATGCAGCAGCAAGTCTAATGGCAAGTGATCTTCCTTCAGCTTATCTACTTCCTTCCTTAACTGCTTCACTGAATCCCTGGAGGCACGTGTCTTCCTCAGCTTCTTAGTCTCCTTGGCAAGCTCTTTCTGTGCCTTTCCATGATTTCCAACAACGTTTTGGTTCTCAAGGATCTTCTTCTGGTTGCCCAAAAGCTCCTTGAGAGTGTCCTCCACGGACTGTGGGACCTGTGGCGGAGGTGGTGCAGCTTGAGCTGCCACCGTCGTGGAAAGAATAGACAGCTTAGAAGCAACTGCCTGCATCCAGTTGTTGATACTGGATAGGGTCTGGCTCAGACGGTGGGCAGTCAGAGGGTATGCCCGTGATGAAGGAATGTCTGGGGCTGCTGAACTGGAGGGGCCAACAATGTCTGGGGTGGCTGAGGCAGGGTGAGTAGATTCCACTACAACCACTGGCTCTTCAGACTGGCCAGTGGAAACAATGGCTTTTCCTTTGAAATTCTTGCTTTTGGGGTTGTCATCACCCTGAAGGCTGTACCAGGAGAACGGAGCCTTTGGCTTCACCTTTACATCAAACCTCCTCTTTTCTACCTTTTGGTATTCAAAGTACATGGTTAAGAAATTAGGGAAAGGGTAGGCTCTATCACCTTCATTCACCACTCGGTTAATAACCCTTGACATCACATTCCCGACATTGATCGAAAACCTTGCCATGATTGAGGCTATCAGCACAGCACGCCTGAGAGGAAGAGAATTTTTGTGAAATGTGGGGTCTAGCCTGCTACACACGAACGTCTCCCAACCTTTGGCTTCAAAGTTTAAAGTTCTCCTCAGAATCACCTTCCATGCTTGCAACCAGTCTGGGGTTTCACCTGGGATTGCCAAGTGCTCCGCTAGCCATAGACGGGCCTCATCCCCCGCGTTCAATTTCTCCAAGTACTCTGTCTCATCCTCATCATCGAAGTCAAAGTACCCATTTATTGCATTCCCATCAAAAGGTACAGGCAGATTCCGCACCTTAGTCGCCTTGGAGTCCTTTTTCAGATAAGCCAAATTAGTGTAGAACTCCTTGACTAGGTGCTCATTTGCCTCCGGCATCTGACAAGTGAAATAGTCTCAGCCTTTTTTCTCCCTGAACTATCTCCGCACATTGGGGTTGTCCGGCAAAAGGTCCCTTGTGATGAATTTGCTCTCCGGTATCAATTTCCTTTCCGACCACCATTCCCGGAATTTGTGAAAGGCCGGTTCACTCACAAACCGATCTTGCCATACTTCAGGGTTTCTTGTTCTTTAAACTCCCCCTACTTGGGTTTCACCCCCTGTTTGGGGTTCATCCCCTGATTCTTCTTCTTCAGAGTGATCACCCGATAGTGAAGCTGTGGGTGAGGTGGAGTATTCATGATCACTCCCTGTAGCTGATCCCTTAGACGACTCAGAGTGTGCTGATGCTTGGGCAGGAGGGGAATCAGAAGGTTCATTTGTCAATATGAACCTCTCCAGGAAGTGTAGGACAAACTCTGGTACCGACTCTGACTCAGTTCCCTCTCCGGAGGGTGCATACTCACTTCCCGATTGGGAAGCAGCTCTATCCATGGCCCGGATTGTTTTTCTAGTTGCTTTAATTGCTTACCGGAATTGGGGGGTTAGTTTGATCATTCCATTGCCTCTACCCCGAGAGGATTCACCATTTCCTCTTGGTTTACGGTCACCACCCCTTGATTGGACCATAATCTGCAATAAAGATTGTTAGTATCCAAGCAGTGTATTTATTCATGAAGAGAAAAAATAGCAGAACATTGGATTTGAGTTGCAGAAGTGGTAGACCGCGGACCGCACAAAAAGGACCGGGGTCCACATTGAGGTGGGGTTCAGACTACCCACCTCTCTGAATATGGTCACCGCGGACCACATAAAAACAATCGCGGTCCGCACTAAGGCATCGCGGACCGCAACAAAAGAACCGCGGTTCGCATTGAAGTGGGGTTCAGACTACCCACTTCTCTGAAGATGAGCATCGCGGACCGTATAAAAACAACTGTGGTCCGCACTAAGGCACCATGGACCGCACAAAAAGGCATCACGGTCCGCGTTGAATTGGGGTTCAGACTACCCACTTCTCTAAAGATGAGCACCGCGGACCGCATAAAGACAACCGCGGTTCGCACTAAGGCACTGCGGAACGCACAAAAAAGTACCACGGTCCGCGGTCCTCAACTGGGACTTGTGATATTAAAACACCGCGGTCCGCATAAAAGCACCGCGGACCGCACTAATTCCCAACCCAGCGTTTTAATTTTTAATTTAAATTCAAGTTCAAATGCACATGTTGTTGATACCCTAGGTGTTTAATCAGTGTAATTAACTACGGCGAGGCTTAATTAAGCATTATGAACAAACCCTACACATGATTAATGGATTAAAGAAGAAAAAGGGGAAAAGGAAGAAAATCTACTAAGTAAACAAGAAAATAATAAAATTAAGAAGGTATGAAGGTATGAAGTCAAAATTAAACTTACTAGACGTGGAATGAAGATGAGATGAATCACTTGAAATTAGCAAGGGGATGCATAGTGGAAATTTTTACTGTAGAGATGATAATGAGCGAAAAGTGTAAAATGAGGCCCTCAGGCCCTATTTATAGTTTTTTGGCCTGGGACCCACACTACTTACCCCACCGGGGACCGCATAAAATGACCGCGGTCCTTAATCTTTCTGGACATCTGGGCAATTGGCCACTGCGGTCCGCACAAAATGAACCGCGACCTCAATGGTCCACCGCGGACCGCACAAAATGGTAGTGCGGCCGCAGTGGCAACTTCAGAGAACACATTTTTGGCGAGATAGCTCCGCGGACCGCACAAAATGCACCGCGGTCCGCAGAGCAACTTCAGAGAGCTGTTATTTTTCAACTTAGCCTTGTGCCCTGCATCAGAATAATCCTACAACATCCCACAACTAGTTAGTCCAACAAAAACTCCTATACTACCAGGAAAATCAAAGAAAAACAAAAATAAAGACACATGGGTTGCCTCCCACGAAGCGCCTGATTTAACGTCGCGGCACGACGCATGTTACCATGCTCAATTGAGCTTCATCAAAGCCACCACGTGGCTATCTTCACATTTCCCAAGGTAATGCTTGCACCGGTACCCATTCACTTGAAAAATATCCCCATTTTTGTTCTTGAGATCGAGAGCACCAAAGGGTGTAACTAATACAACTTCAAACGGGCCACTCCACTTTGACTTGAGTTTTCCTGGAAAGAGACGGAGTCTAGAATTGAAAAGTAGCACCAAGTCTCCCACCTTGAATTCCTGTTCCTTGGCATACTTGTCATGGAGGTACTTCATTTTGTATTTGTACAAGGAGGATCTAGTGTATGCATGAAATCGGAAATCATCTAGCTCATTCAAGTGATCAACTCTGAGATTAGCAGTTGTGTCCCAATCCAAATTCAACTTCTTCAAAGCCCAAAGTGCCTTGTGCTCCAACTCCACCGGAAGATGACAAAAAGCCTTGCCATACACCAACCGGTAAGGTGACATACCGATTGGGGTCTTGAAAGCAGTCCGGTAGGCCCAAAGAGCATCATCAAGCTTCCGAGACCAATCAGTCCGGTTAGCATTCACAGTTTTGGCCAATATATTCTTGATTTCACGATTGGAAACTTCCACCTGGCCACTTGCTTGAGGATGATACGGAGTAGACACTTTATGATTGACCCCATACTTTGATAGCAAAGAATCAAAGGCCCTATTGCAAAAGTGAGACCCCCCGTCACTGATGATGGCACGGGGTGTCCCAAATCGTGTGAAAATATGCTTCTTCAGAAAACCAACCACACTCCAGGCTTCATTATTGGGCAAAGCCACGACTTCAACCCATTTTGAAACGTAGTCCACAGCCACGAGTATGTAAGTGTTTCCACAAGAACTCACAAATGGCCCCATAAAGTCAATACCCCATACATCAAAGATATCCATCTCAAGGATAGTAGTAAGAGGCATCTCATCCCTCTTGGATATGCCACATTCGTTGGCATTCATCACATCGCTTCACCAGCTCACTAGCATCCTTGTATAAGGTAGGCCAAAAGAAACCACAACTTAGCACTTTGGAGGCGGTCCTTGCCCCTCCATGATCACCACCATAAGGTGAGGAATGGCAAGACTCAAGAATCTATCCTTGTTCTTCTTCGGGCACACATCGCCAGATGACACCGTCATTGCAAATTTTGAATAAGTATGGTTCATCCCAATAAAAATCCATGCTATCCCTCCTAAGCTTCTTCCTTTGGTTGGAAGAGAACTCACAAGGAACAACATCGATGACAATATAATTGGCAATGTCCCCGAACCATGGCATTTCTTGCATTGACACAGAAAGAAGTTGTTTATCAGGGAAACTATCATCAATTTCAAGACCATCACTAGGTTGACCTTGCTCCTCTAAGCGGGAAAGATGGTCGGCCACTTGGTTTTCACTCCCTTTTCTATCAATAATCTCCAAGTCGAACTCTTGAAGCAACAACACCCACCGCATGAGTCTCGCTTTGGAATCCTTCTTGGTCATGAGATACCGGAGAGCCGCATGGTCAGTGTGAACTATGACCTTGGCACCCATAAGATAAGGACGGAATTTCTCCATCGCAAAGATTATTGCCAATAACTCCTTCTCGGTGACGGCGTAGTTCATTTGGGCCTAGTTCAATGTTTTGCTAGCATAATAGATGGGGTGAAAGATATTGTTCACCCTTTGTCCCAAAACTGCCCCCACAGCCACATCACTAGAGTCGCACATAAGCTCAAAAGGAGAGCTCCAATCCGACATGGTGATAATAGGCGTTGTGGTAAGCTTGTGCTTCAACAATTCAAATGCACTCATGCAATTCTCATCAAAGTGAAATTTGGAATCTTTCTCTAACAACTTGCAAAGAGGATTGACCACCTTAGAGAAGTCCTTAATGAAACGCCGATAGAACCCGGCGCGCCCAAGGAAGATCCGAACCCCCTTAACCGGATTGGAGGTGGCAATTTAGAAATCACTGCAATCTTCGCCTTGTCCACTTCAATTCCATTTCTCGAGCTTTTGTGGCCCAACATGATCCCTTCTTCCACCATAAAATGGCACTTTTCCTAGTTCAGCACTAGTTTGGTCTCTTCACAGCGAGCGAGGACTTTGTCAAGATTGCTCAAACACTCATAAAAGGAATCCCAGACTACTCTGAAGTCATCCATAAACACCTCGAGGAAGTCTTCAACCATATCAGTAATGATTGCCATCATGCACTGCTGAAATGTGGCGGGCGCATTTCAAAGTCCAAAAGGCATCCTGGAGAAGGCAAATGTACCATACGTGAACGTAAAGGTAGTCTTTTCTTGGTCCTCCAGGCAATCAAGATCTGGTTATAGCCTGAATACCCGTCCAAGAAGAAATAGAAATCCCGACCCGCAAGCTTATCAAGCATTTGATCCAAGAAGGGCAAGGGGAAATGATACTTGCGAGTCACTTTGTTTAGCCTGCGGTAATCCATAAACACTCGCCAACATGTGACCGTTCTTGTTGGAATGAGTTCATTTTTGTCATTTTGAACCACTGTCATGCCACCCTTTTTTTGAACACACTAGACCGGAGAAGTCCAAGCACTATCCGAGATTGGGTAGACAACCCCTGCATCAAGCCACTTGATTATTTCCTTCTTCACCACTTCCTGCATTGCTTAATTGAGCCTCCGCTGGTGTTCTACGGAAGGCTTTGCTCCATACTCAAGAATGATTTTGTGCATGCAAAATGCGGGGCTTATTCCCCGAATGTCAGTAAGAGTCCATCCTATGGCTTTCTTCCTTCTCCTTAGCACTTTTAAAGTGGAGTCTACCTGCAATTGGGTTAGGAAAGAGGAAAGTATAATAGGAAAAGTACGAGAGGGACCAAGATATTCATACCTGAGGTGTGTTGGAAGTGGCTTCAACTCCAATGTAGGTGGCTCTTCGATTGAAGGCTTTGTTAGAGGAGTTTTCCAATTCTCCAAGTCCAATGATAGCTTTCGGGGACCATAGGAATATGAATCCATGCCTTTAAAGGCATTGGTACTTTCAAGTAAGCCATCCACAACGATGTCATTATGGTTCAATAAAGCTGCCTCCACTGGATCTTCAACATTAAGCATAGAGCTTGCATCGTCAATAATGACCTCGGTGACAAGGTCCATGAAAGAGCATACTTCTGTGTTGTTGGGCTGCTTCATTGATTTGCACACATGGAACACAACCTTTTAATTGCCCACTCGGAAAGTGAGCTCACCGGCCTCCACGTCAACTAAGTCCTTCCCCGTTGCAAGGAAGGGACTTCCCAGGATGATGGGGACCTCATAATCCACTTCGCAATCCAATATGACAAAATCTGCGGGCAAAATAAATTTGTCCACCCGCACCAACACATCATCAATTATCCCTAGGGGTCTCTTCATTGATCTATCCGCCATTTGAAGATGCATGGATGTCGTTCTAGGTTTCCCGATCCCCAATGTTTTAAATACCGAGTATGGCATCAAGTTTGTACTAGCTCCAAGGTCACACAAAGCTTTAGCAAAATCCGCACTCCTGATTGTACAAGGAATGGTAAAAGCTCTCGGGTCTTCAAGTTTGGGTGCCATTGAATGCACAATGGCACTTACTTGGTGAGTCATCTTAATGGTTTCGCACTCCATAGACCGCTTCTTTGTGACTAAGTCCTTCATGAACTTAGCATACCCGGGAATTTGCTCTAAAGCTTCAACCATAGGGACATTGATGGAAAGACTCTTCATCATGTCGATGAATTTCTTGAATTGATTCTCTTGCTTTTGCTTCGCCAACCTTCGAGGATACGAAGGAGGGGGCCTAGGTAATGGTGCCTTGTCCTGTGGGACTACCGGTTCTGGAATCTCAATCACGTGTTCCCTAGACGGGTTCACGTCCCTTTGCAAATCCTCCCCATTATCATGAATGTCAATTCTCACCTAACAAGTAGTTGGCTCTTCCACCACTTGCTCAACCTCAATTGGTAACTAATCATTTGGTAATTCATCATCATCAACAACAATTCTCTTATGTCTAGAAGAACTCGCTTCACCATCTCTTCTACTTCTTATGATCACCGCCATGGCGTGACCGATATTATTGTGGTTCCCACCCTTGGAGTTCACCATCGTATCACTCAGTAGTGCCCCCTTTGGGCGTGTGTTCAAGGCATGAGAAATTTGGCACATTTGTACTTCAAGATTTCTAATGGAGGTGTTGTGGGAAGCCAATTGAGAATCGGGGTCTGCATTGCGCTCCATCATTTGCTTGAACATTTGTTCAATTCTTCCCATGTCATTACTTGACGAGATTTGGCCTTGAGCTTGGTAGGGGGTGGATTTCTTGGTTGTTGGTACATTGGGGGCCTTTGAAAGCCCGACCCTCGGTTACCATTATCACCCCAATTGTTGTTGTTATTGCCTTCACTCCAATTGTTCTCATTATTGTTCCCCCATTGTTGGTTGTTGTTGTTCCCCCAGTTTCGTGAATTGTTGTTATTGTTCCAATTGCGTTGACTTTGATTACCCCAATTGTTATTGTTACTTTGGTTGTTCCAGTTTTTATTATTGCTTTGATTGTTAGCATACATGACATCCTCTTCTTGATCATCATATGGCTCTTCTTGACTATACTCACTTGGTACTTGGTCACCTTGATCATTGTTTATTTGCTTTGGATTTCCCCGCGGTCTTCTTTGGTTCACCAACACATTCACTCCCTCCATGGCATTTACTTGCTTAGGCTCTTGTAATTGTTGAAGTTGTGCCTTGGCAAGTTGGTTCATAGTGGTAGTGAGCTCGGAAATTGCTTGCCCATGTTCTTGAAGTTCCTTGTGAAGACTATTGACACCGAACTCACCCTGCGGTACTTTTTCTCTACTTTGCCATGCTGACGATGTGTCAGCCATCTCATCTAAGACCTCACATGCCTCGGGGTAAGTCAATTTCATAAAATTTCCACTGGCCAATTGATTGACCACACATTGATTGACAGTGTTTATTCCTCGGTAGAAGGTTTGCTCAATCATGGCTTCAGTCATGTCATTGTTTGGACATTCCTTAACCATGGTCCGGTAGCGCTCCCAAATCTCATGCTAAGGCTCGTTGGGTTATTGCTTAAAAGCTAATATTTCATCTCTGAGCGCTGCCATGTGACTAGGGGAAACGTTTTTTGTAATAAATTTGTCTGCGAGCTCATCCCATGTGGATATGGATTGGTTGGGAAGCCTCTCGAGCCAATCAAGAGTCTTCCCTCGAAGAGAGAAGGGGAATAACCACAGTCTCAAGGCATCTTCTGAGATGTTTGTTTGCTTACTACTCCAGCAGGTATCCACGAAGCCCTTCAAATATTTGTAAGCATTTTGGTGGGAGGCTCCGATGAAATAGCCCCACTGCTCCAAGAGTGTCAGCATCGCATTTGTTATTTGAAAGTTTCCCGATTGGATTCTAGGCGGAATAATAGCACTAGCATACCCCTCGTTTGGAAGGACACGAGGGGCAGCTCTAGAGCTGGTGGCGGGGGAGGGTCTGGAATGTCCTCATTAATATTGGCATGTCGGCCCCGTTTGGGAGGTGGTACTTGGTTAATTTCATCTTCTTAGTTGTCATATACCTCCTCCCCCGCAATAATGTTTCCCAAAGTATCCTCCATTATCACCTGAGTAGATTCAACACACACGTTAACAGAAAAAGGAAAGAAAAACACTTAATACCACAATTCACGTAGATAATCAACACCGTATAACTCCCCGACAACGACGCCAAAAAGTGATCGTCTCTCACCTACACTACTATAATGTAGCAAGATGAGGGTCGGAGCAGCTTTTACCCGAAGGATCGGGATCGATTCCACAGAGAGTTATGGATATTGGAGTTGAGTTTCTAGGTAATATAGTAGTGTTTCGTGCTCTTAATTGCACTTTTCATACTTTTTGATTTGATAATTATATTATGGCTTATACTAATGGTAATTTTCTAATTAACTAACTAATGTCTTTTTGGTTGTTTTCTTAATGGGTAAAAGGCACTAGGGTTATGACTTTCACATAGGAGAATATTTGACGGATTCCAATATCTAAGGCAAGGATGTTATGAAGGGGAGTGTGATATATCCAATGCTCAAAGTTACCCACTCTATACCTCTCAGTAGTTTGAGTGGCTTTGCCTTAATTGCCTCCCTCGAGGTCAATTGGGTGTCAAATTCATACAAGCAATATAGGCTCAAATAGGGTTTTACTATCTTTAGGTTTAACCCGTTAATTGGGACTATCAATCTCGTGAATACATCCCAATTCCTTGTTGGACTAATTTTATAGACTCAAGTTCTCTTTCTCAAGAAGAACCCAAGTCAAATAAACACCAATTAGTGTTTGCAACCACTAATATTAACATGAAAACCATAAATCAGCCCAAATACCAATTACCCATAAACATCTAAGCCTTAATCTAAAGGACCCATCAAACACCCACACTAGGGTTGAGCCACAACCCTAGCTAATGGGTTTAGCTACTCATAATAACTGAAGAAATCACATAAATAGATGAAGCAAAACCCATATAATTGAATTATAAACTAAAATTGGAAGATTCAATGTTGAAACCCTTATAAAATTACTCAAAAAGCTGAATAAAAACCGTTCACGAGCTCTTGATAATATCAGAGAACAAAAGCTTCCCTAAAAGTAAGAAAAGAAACTATTTATACTAGACCAAATTTTCTGGACAAAAATACCCCTAGGGGGTCACCGCGGACCGCACAAAATGGACCGCGGTCGCGGTGACGCTTTTAGCTTACAAAACTGGGCCTCTGAACTTGGCCTCCGCGGTCCACGTAAAATGAACCACGGTCGTGGTGGCTTCAGTGCGGACCGCGAAGAAAAGACTGCGGCCCGCGTTGGTCTTCTAACCTTCAATGTTGATGCCCTCTGGATCTCTTCAGTGCGGACCGCGTAAACTGGACCACGGTCCGCGTTGATTTTGGCCTTCAAAATCTACTCTCTGAATCTCTCCACCGCGGTCCGCATAGAATGGACAGCGGTCCGCGTTGGATTTGGCCTTGAAAAGCACTCTCTGAATCTCTTCAGTGCGGACCGCATAAAATGGACCGCGGTCCGCACTAGTCAGTTGAACTCTGCCTGTGCTTGTTCTTGGTACTTGTGCAGGTTTCACTCCTTTTTTGAGCAGGTTTTTGACTATTTGCCACCTTTTTTAATCAAACCTTGCAATCAAGTACAACAAGTGAGCCTTTGGGACTATTTTGCATACACTTTTATCCAAAACTTAAACAAGAAAGAGTGTAAAATAAGGTAAAATCCCTAGTTATCATCTGCCCAACAGGTGGTAAATAATGATACATAACTGCCCAATAAAGATTCAATCTTTGACAAAATTCCAAATGTCAATAAAAGACAACCATGCCCCACATGGTTTATACCTGAAATTGAGACCAAATCCCGATGGACCATAACCTTACAAGTCCAAAATATATTTGGATCTCAAATTGGAGTCTAAATCGACTCTCAAACCTTTAATTTTTATTTATAAAACATAGTAAAAAATACACAAAAGTTCCTGATGATAGGCTATAATTAGTTATTTTAGTCGCTTATTACACTCTAATTTACTGCACTAGAATTGAGTTTGAGCTTTAATCGCTAGTGTTTTGCACTAATTGTGTGTTTTATGCCTTGTAGGAGTGATTCCGAGCTATGTAGATATTATGGAATGAGTTAAAGTGATTTGGAGCTTTAAAGTCTGTGTAAAATCCCAAGAAATTAATCCGCGATCGTGTTCGGGGATCAAATAGTTAAGAACGAACGAAGAATCGAGTAGGCATATTGTGCACTGTCTAGTAAAATGCACATAAAGTTTGGATAAGAACTCCATTTGGGCTCCACAATATATGGTTGGAAAGCTAATTTAACGGGCTACAACGTTCTTGTTTTACTGTTTTTCAAATTCCAAACATAACAGGGTGAAAAATGCGCAACACATAACACTGGGTAAAATTCACAGCCAAATCCGCGGACATTTTGACCTGGAAAAGTGTCATTTTTCGCGTAGGAGAAGGTATAATTATTTGGGTCCGACCCTTCTTGGTATATATATGTGGAAAAATAGTATTTTGAGGACCTTTGACATATGTTTGACATAATTTAGACCTAAGGAGGCTAAGGAGACTGGGGATTCGACCTAAGGAGGAAAGAACACAATAGGAGCAATGCGGAGAATTATTCTATGAGTTTTTCTCTTCCTTCTTCCTATTTCCATCATTGGTTATGAATTCTAGTATTGTAGTTATGCATACTATTATGAATAGCTAAATTATTATCTAGGGTTTTGATGGAACCTCTTGGAGGATGAATTCTTGTTATGTTTTAACATAATCGGAAAAGGGCCAGACCTGCCCCTAACGTATCAACTCTAGTCTAAAAATTCCCCTCGTTAACCTATTTTGCTAAGAATTACCCTACCATTAAAAATCTGGCATATTTGTGCCCTTAATTCTAACGGGTGATTTATGATTTATTTTAATATTTTATTAATTCCACGTGGCCATTTCTGATTGGCTATTAATTAAGTCATACCCCAAACCGGATATTACCCCACACATAACCCAAATATATCAACCCGACCCAGCAAACATTATTTTATCCCCCCCCCCCAAAATACTCGACCTTAGGTCATTTTCCACCCACATCATCTACTCTAAGCAATAAAGGCGAAATGGTCGGCAGTTTTGGAGCTTGACTTCTTGGGATTTTATGCGATAATCTTTTACTGAAGTTGACGGATTGAAGTTGCTCTTTAAAGTTAAAGTCCTCTCTCCATTCAAGTAATACTTTATTGTTGATCTTGTGTTGCTTAGGGTTTTTTGAAATAAACAAATCATGTTGCTTTTGATATTCTGTGATGTTTTAGTTGTGCCTTCAATGTTAGTAGATGTCTTTATGTAGTATTGTTTTGTTGCATGTGATACCGCTTAGATTTTGGTAACATCTGGTTTATTTATTCATATGAGGTTGTCTTTTTTTGTCGATTTCAGCTGTTTATTCAAAGCTTTTATCTTTGTTTACTAAATTTTCAATTGCTTGTGGTCCCTTCCCTTTTTCTTTTGTTGGTCTGGACTTAGGGGTTCAATTATTGTTGATGCCTGATTTCTTATTCATATGGGATCTACTTGTTTGTTGATTTCAGTTGTTTATTTACTGTTTTTGCTTTTGCTTACTTTTGTTTGGCCGTATTTGATCTCTGTCCCATTATTGGTAGGTGACCTCTTTAACTCCCTGTCCCTTTATTGGTAGAATCCCTCTTTAACTTTTCTGTTGGTTTATTACTGATGGGTTCTTTTTCTTGTTTTTTATGGCTTGCATTTGTTTTCTTTGAAGAATGATTGATAAGGTTGATTTGGTCTTTAATCATGGGGTAAGTGGGTGTTGGAACCTCAAGTGGTGTATCTTAAAAGAAGGAATCATGTATTTATAGGTTATGATGTGGATTTGTTGTCTTATATAGACATTTGTTTTGAATATACTGAGAAGTAAGGTTTTAGTGAGGTGAAACAATTACTAGTAACATGCCCTTCTGGTAGGTGCTTTTCAATTGAGGGTGATGCAGGCATTAGAATATTACAGTCTTTACTGTCAAACCAATTCAATAAGATTTAAATATTTGTTGTAGATGAGGGTGAATTACATGTGCTAGCTCCTGACATCACTCCCCATGATGAACCTTATAATTTGACAGTAGGAGTAGATGTTGGAACTGATTGTGATTCATTTGATGAGGAAGAAACTAATGAAACTAACTCTAGTGATTATGATAGTGAAGAGTTAGAACTGTCTAGAAGAGAAAGGAACAAAGAAGTAATGACGCATTAGAAAAGTATAAAAGCTTGGAGAAGGGTATGAGTTTTAAAGACTTGGCTGAAGCTAAAAGAGTTGTAGGGTACTATGGAGTTGCTAATAGGAAGGGCCCTAAAGTTAAGAAGAGTGACACTGGTAGAGTTAGGTACTAATGTGATATTGGATGTCTTTTCATGTGTTATATATCCAAGGATAATAGAAATCAAGGATTTAAGATTAAGACTTTGAACACAAAACATGAATGCGGTCCAGCATTTCAGAATAGAGGAGCTACTCCCAATGCTTTAGCCCATTATTTCAAGAACAAAGTTCAAAATAATCCTAGGTACAAAGTCAAAGGTATGAGGGTGGACTTGGAGGATAGATTCAGACTTAATGTTAGCTATTCAAAGATGAATAGGGTTAAGAGAATGGTCTTAGAGAAGTTGGAGGGTGGCTACATTGATGACTATAATAGGTTAGAGGCCTATACTCAAGAGTTGAGGGATAGTAACCCTGGCACAGATGTGGTTATAAACATATCAAAAGATGCTTTGGAAAAGGGAAAGAGTAGATTTCTTAGAATGTATATATGCTTCCAAGATTTGAAAATTGGATGGAAAGCAGGGTTGAGGACTCTAATAGGTCTGGATGGCACATTTCTAAAAGGAAAATGCAAAGGAATTTTACTGGTAGCAATGACACAAGATTCTGCCAAACACTTTTATCCACTTGCTTGGGCAGTGGTTGATAGAGAAACAGGTAGAACTTGGAAGTGGTTTCTGGGGTAGTTGAGATCTTCCTTAGAGTTGAGATATGGTGAAGGATTGACATTCATTTCAGACATGCAAAAGGTAATATCATTAACAAACCACAGTTAGGTTTTTCACTGTTAGTTTACTTTAACTACTAAAAGACTTCTTTGTTTGTTTTGATTATTGCAGGGTTTGATTGATGTTGTTGCAACTGTGGTTCCTAAATCACATCACAGATGGTGTGTTAGGCACATAGAAGCTAACTGGAGCAAGAACTTGAGGGTGTAGAAATAAAAAAGTTGTTGTGGTGGTGTGCTTAGAGCCTTTATGATGAAGAGTTCAAGGATCAATTGAGGACCCTAGGGACTATTTCTGAACAAGCTGCTAAAGACCTAATTTGGTACCCTCCACGAAACTGGTGCAGGGCTTATTTTGACACAACATGCAAGAATCATATGGTTGATAACAACTTCATGGAGTCATTCAACAAGTGGATTCTAGAGGCAAGACACAAACCAATAATCAAGATGTTAGAAGATATTAGAGTCAAGGTAAATTACTGTTTTAGTGGTTTATGTAACTAACTGATTTTATGTATGCTTATCATAGTGTTTGATTATTGGTTTTCCCTTGTTTGAAAGGTAATGAAAAAGTTAAAAGATCATGAAGCTGAATGTAGGACTTGGAGAGATGAATTCAGTCCATATGCCATGGAGTTATTAGGTGATTTCAGAGAAATTGCACAAGGGTGTGAAGTTGATTTTAATGGTGACTTTGGTTATGAAGTGCATGAAGGTCCAGAGAAGCATACTGTTAATTTTCAACTAAAGAGTGCACATACAAAACATGAGACTTGCCAGGAATTCCTTGTCCCCATGAAATTATATGTTTAATTGACAAGAAAGAAGAGCCATTTAGTGAACTGCATTGGTGGTACTCAAAGAAAGCTTACATGGATGTGTATATGCATAAAATACAACCAGCTAGAGGTGAAAAGTTCTGGAAGGTAGAACCACATCATGCAATGGAGCCACCAGAAATTGTCAAAATGATTGGTCGACCAAGGGTAAAGATAAAGAGAGAAAAGGATGAGGCAAGGAAGAGAGAGGGGGTTTCGTCAGCTTCAAGAAAAGGACTTGTCATGACTTGTGGATACTGCAGTGAGAGAGGTCACAACATCAGAAAATGTCCTTTGGTAATGCTACTCATTTCATTCTTATTAACTTAAAAAAAATTAACTACAATAACTCTAAATGTGATACCCTCATTGCTTGATCTTCTAGGTGAAAGGGAAACATAGCCATTTCTTCCAAGATGAAGGATCTTCTCAAGAAGTACAAGATGTGCCCTTAACAACACCCCAAGATAGTCAAACTTCTGAATTTGTTTTTGTTCCTACACTTGGAATGAGGCCAATGACAGCAGCCCAAGACACGCATCAACAAAACACCTCTACTCACAGTGAAACAGCAGCAGAACCAGCAACAACAGCAACGACAACTGCAGCACCAACAACAACAGCATCAGCAGCAACGGCAACAGCAGCACCAACACCATTAGTTGTTCTGGATGGTGACTATGACTGTGAAGATGGGGATGAAATATCTGAAGATGAAGATGAACATCCAGTTTTGAGACCTAAGGTGATATCTGAAGCTAAGACTTGGCTTCAAAATAAAAGGCTGAGGCAAATGCCAACTGGTACAAGGAAGATTGCATTAAAGGGTAATGAATCTGGTGCCAATGTGCCTGCAAACTTGCCATATTCACCAAGGAAAGTCCCTTGGAAAGGCAAAGCAGCAATGACATCAAGACAACTGTTGGCAGAAAAGGAAAAAAAGTTGGTAAATTGAAGGCTAAGAAGATCAAGCTCTAGGGACCTCAATTGTGTTTGAATGACTAATTTTAACTTAGGAAACGAAACTATATTTTTGTGATGACTGATTCATAACTTATTATGTATGTTTTTTGGTGAATCAGTTGTGGAAGTTGTATTGATTCACCCCAAAAATCTTTTGTTGGGCTTATATTAGGGTGAAACACATTGCGACAAGTGGTTGTTAAGTATTTTGTTGGCTATATATAACTATGCCTTGTTATCTATTGATTGTGTAAATTGTTGTATTGATGTTGTTTATTTTCGAATATACATAACATACTGTTGGTTCTTGTGGCAGAACTTTAGTTCAATGAGCATAACATACCAATGAAAATAGAAATGAAAACTAGAAATTCATTGAAAACGGAAATACAAAAATACAGACAACTACAAAGACAACTGCACATTTAACCTAGCTAAAAGCTGCAAATTCCCTTCATTAAACAACTATGCCAACAATCTGCAATTTGGTAATCCATAACATCATAACCCTTACTAAGCAAAATAACATCTCTACATCATCTTGCAGATTTTGTAAGCTACAACAACCAACAGATTCCCATGGTCACCATATTTGGACACTACTAACTAAAACACAACTTCTCTACATCATTTTGTAAGCCACAAATATAACAAAAACATCCCACGACCATATTATAAACTTTTTCCATTGCTTCAATTTCAACTTAAAATTTGAAACTTTCTCCTCCAATGCAGATACATTATTCAAATTTCTAGCTTTACTACCCACCATATCATCGACCATATTCCTACACTTATTCCTTTCTTGACGAAGAGCATCCATTGTAATATTTTGCTTGTGGATAAACAATGATACATGAGGTGGAAGTTTGTAACGACCTGATCTGTCGTTACATAAAACCTGCATTATAATTATTATATTTAACTTGTTATAGGTTGGTTATAATTTTATTGACGTGTTAGAGTTGGTAGACTTGAAATCGAATAGTTGTAGTGAGAGTTCAGTCATTTAGTCTTTAAAAATAGCCTTGAAATGGGAAAAGTCAACTGAGAGTTGACTTATTGGTAAACGACCTCGGAATGTGGATTTTATGGCTCGGATAACTTCATTAGGTGATTTGGGACTTAGGAGTGTGTTCATAATATTTTTGTGATGTCCGGTGTAGAATTAGGCTTGAATTGGCGAAAGTTAGTTTTTGGTGATTTTCGGTCGGCAGTGGAAAATAGGCTATCGTGGTCGGAATGGAATTCCGACAGTTGGAACAGGTTCGTAATGTAATTTTGGATATGTCTGCAAATTACGGGACAATCAAGGTTGTTTTGGATAGTTTCCGCGTCGCTGATGGATTTTAGAAATTTCAAAGTTCTTAGACTTGAATTTGACATGATTTTGGTGTTTAGATGTTATTTTTAGTGTTTTGAGAGCACAAATAAATTTGAATGATCATATGGGATGTGTTGGTAAATTTGGTTGGGGTCCCGAGGGGCTGGGGATTGATTTCGAATGGTTAACGGAACGTTCGGAGTTGGAAATTGCAGCAAAAAGTTGCTGGTGTGAAATCACAGTACTTTCCGCACCTGCGGAAGATTTACCGTAGGTGCGGGCCCGCAGAAGTGGAAAGGGGTCCGCAGGTGAGGAAGTTATCCCATTTAATGAAAACCGCAAGTGCGGACCTGGGACCGCAGGTGCGCTTAAGTGGCCGCAGGTGCGAAACCACTGTTCAGAAAGTATAAAAACCTACCTTCACGAATTTTAACCCCTTTTTCCACCATTGTTGTACGGGAAGAAGCTTTTAAGGCGATTTTAAAGAGGGAAAATCATCGTTCTTCAAAAAGGTAAGTATTTTGGACCTTACAACTTGATTGTAGGTGATTAAGGAACATAATCACAGTGTTTAATGCATGAAAATCAGTAGAAAAAGGTGGGTTTAGGGCTTGAGATTATGAGACCTTTAGGGGTCGATTTGAGGGGTCAGACGAACTCCGATTTTAGCACTCTTTATATGTACGGACTCGTGAGATGACGAAGAACATTTTGGTATAAAAATTTCTGAGTTCCGAGACGTGGGCCCCAAGGTCGGGTTTTAGCAAATTTCACGTTTTGAGCTAAAATCGATATTTTTGAATTGGAATTCATTCCTTAAGCATAATTTGATGATAAAGGTCTGATCTTTATAGATTTGGAGCGCTCGAGAGTTGATTTGAGAGGCAAGCGTATTGCGGAATAGTTTCTCGGCTAGTTTGAGGTAAGTAATGTCTTTAAATCCTGTCCTGAGGGTATGAAACCCCGGACTATGCACCCTTTCACGGGTTTCGAAATGCAAAGGTTGAAACTTTAGAGATTTATTCCTTACTTAGGAAACTATTGAGTTGCGAAACTGATTTTTAAGCCTATGCTTAATAGTATTGATATATATTTGATATAAATTGGGTTGTAAGCCATGTTTGGGGCCTAGTGCCGATCTGTTTACCCCTTGGGGGTTGTTTTTACTATTTTCCTCACTTGATCTGTTATGTTCACTCAGTGTTTTCTTGATAATTGTTTTGACACTTATATTTTGATACTATTTCTTGAAAATGAAACACTGCTTTTGGGTCGAGAACCCGGTATATTTATGGCTTGAAGGGCAAATTGAGATTGTGTGACTGAGTGAGGTTGCGGGCCTATATTGTGAGGATGTTATGATATGAATGTGTCTGCTGGCCAATATTGTGAGTGATTTATGCCATGATGTGGCTTGTTTATAGCGCTTGGGCTGTAGGAGCCCCTCCGGAGTCTGTACACACCCGTAGTGAGCGCATGCACCTAATGAATGATGTTGCCCGCGGGGCAGATACTGAGTGATTGTGAGGTTGCCTGATGGGCTAATATTGAGTGACTGTTAGGTTGCCTGATGGGATGATACTGAGTGACTATGAGGTTTTCTGATGGGCTAACATTGAGTGAATGTGAGGTTGCCTGATGGGCTGATACTGAGATTGTTCTGAGAAATGATTTTGGCCCGAGGGGTAGATTTACGATGATTTTACTGAGTTTTGAACTATGATTCACTTTATTTTCAAACTGATTTTTACTGAGTGTTATACTGAGATATATTGAAATTATACTTGTTTCAAAGAATTTCTGAAAATTGGTTTTTGAACTTATGTATTTGGTGAACACTTATGGTGACTTGGTGATTTACTATTTTTGTGAATTGGTGTATTTGTGTTGTGTGTTTCTTATTTCTCAGACTGTGATTTTTTTTCATTACTACTGAGTTGGCGTACTCATTATTACTCCCTGCACCTATGTGTGCAGATCCAGGTATTGACTCGGAGCAGTAGTTGTCCGAGTTCGTTATCCGCAGCTTACGGGATTTCGAGGTAGCTGTCCAGCGTCCGCAACTTCTCCATTTCCTTTCCTTATTTAGTATTAATATATTATTCCTAGACTTTGTCTATGACAATAGCAGAGTTAGTTTATTTCGTAGCTGATCATGACATGTTGACTCCGGGTCTTGGGGACGGTTGTAGACTGTTAGCTTAATTGTTTTGTTTAAAGATTTCGAAATTTATATGCGTATTATGAATCGTTGAAAATAAATTGAGATATTTGAAAAGAAAAATGTGAAACTTTTGAGTTTTGGCTAGCCTCGTTCCACGATAGGCGCCATCACGGCCGGTTAGGATTTGGGGTCGTGAGAAATTGGTATCAGAGCCCTAGGTTACATAGGACTCAACGGTCATGAACATGTTCAGTAAAGTCTTGCAGATCGGTACGGAGACGTCTGTACTTATCTTTGAGAGGCTGTAGAACTCTTAGGAAACATCTCTATTTTTCTTGAACTCTTTCGTTCCAATCTATTGATTCTTGAAATCTAAACTTACGTTATTTCATTCTCTCACAGATGGTGAGGACAGGCAATACCAATCAGGGTGATCAAACACCATCCAGACCCACAAGGGATTGGGGCCGTGCTAGAGGAAGGGGACCAGCCTGCGCAGCAGCCGGGACAGTGCCACAGGATCCCCCTATATTTCAGGATCAGGTTCTCGCCGATGGTGCTCCAACGGGACAGGATCAGGCACCGGCAGTGCCTATTGTTATTCCGGGTCTTCAGGAGACCCTGTCTCAGATATTGACAGTGTGTTCCAGTTTAGCTCAGGTAGTTGCTATGTCCACTACTGCCACTACAGCTCAGGCCGAGGGAGGCAATCAGACTCCAGCTGCCCAGACACTTGAGCAGGTTGTATGGGGTATTCAGGCACCGAGAGCAGCCCCAGCTCAGTCGTTTGCCCCAGTTCAGGACTATGTGGTTCCGGCCATGCCCGAGGATGAGCAGAGTAGGTTGGAGAGGTTCAGCAGACTTAAGCATCCGACTTTCAGTGGCATAGAGGGTGAGGATGCCCAAGGTTTTCTGGATAAATGCCAGAGGATACTACGCACTGCGGGTATTTTGGAGACCAGTGGGGTCTCGTTTGCTATATTTCAGTCTCTTTGGTTAATAAAATCCAACAGGTTTATCGCTCCCAGGGGGTGCCATTCGATTTCTAAAAAGGATTACTAATCCTTAACTTTTCGAGGAATCCTTCATCAGTGGTTGTGAATGACTGATTTTTTCAATCTTTTCGACCTTGGTTTCGTAGGATTTGCGGGTGCTGCTTTCACTTAGTGGGAATCATTCGAGAGGCGTAGGTCGGTTTGTTCAGCACCACTCACATGGAAGCAATTCTCCACGATCTTTTTGGATAAGTATGTTCCTCAGTCCCACAGAGAGGAGCAGCGCAGGCAGTTTGAGCAGTTGCACCAGGGAGAGTTGTCAGTTACTAAGTACGAGATGAAGTTTTCCGAGTTGGCTAGACATGCTTCGAAGATTGTCCCTACTGACAGGGAAAGGATTATGAGGTTTGTAGATGGTCTTACTTATCAGCTTCGGATCTTGATATCTAGAGAGAGAGTGTCTGGAGCTACATTTGAGCATGTTGTTGACATTGCTCGGGATCTTGTGTCGGTTCGTAGGCAGGAGCGTGAGGAGAGAGAGGTCAAGAGGCCTCGGGGAGCAGGTAACTTCAGTGGTGCCCCTTTTAGAGGGTAGTGCAGAGGTCGTCCATTTAGACCTCCACAGCCAGTTCTCCCAGCTTACAGTGGTGTATCTTCGGGGCAGGGTCCTCGCAATTTCCATCAGGGACGTTCATCTTTTAGTGCCAATCCATCTCAGAGCCCCGGCCGAGCATCATCTTATCAGGGTTCTTCTATGCATGGTTCGTCTAGTGGTTATCATGGTGGCAGGGGTTTTCGTTAGTTTTCATCTCCAGCCCTAGGTAGTTGTTATGAGTGTGGAGAGTTCGGACATGAGTGGAGGCAGTGTCCTCGTCGTCCTAGTAGTTCATCTCAGCAGAGGGTTCAGCCCTCGGCTTCAGCGCCAGTCACTTCACCACCTACTCGGGCAGCTAGGGGAGGTGGTCAGGCAGCTAGAGGCCGCCCTAGAGGGGGAGGTCGAGCATATGGAGGCCAGCCACGTATTTATGCACTTCCGGCTAGGCCTGATGTTATGGCCTCAGATGCGGTGATTACAGGTATTATTTCAGTTTTCCACAGTGATGTTTTGGATTTATTTGACCCTAGTTCCACGTACTCTTATGTCTCATCCTATTTTTCTCATTTTTTTAATATGCCCCATGAGTCTTTAGTTACGTGTGTTCATGTTTCGACTCCGGTGGGCGATACTATTGTTGTTGACCGTGTGTACCGGTCGTGTCTTATATCTATTGGGGGTCTGGAGACCCGAGTGGACCTGATGTTACTCAGTAAGGTTGATTTTGATGTAATTCTGGGCATGGATTGGTTATCCCCATGTCATGCGATTCTTGATTGTCACGCTAAGACCGTTACCTTAGCTATGCTCGGAGTTCCGAGAGTGGAGAGGGTCTATAGAGCATGTGCCTAGTAGAGTGATTTCTTATTTAAAGGCTCGGCGTATGGTTGAGAAAGGGTGTGAATCTTACCTTGCTTTTGTGAGGGATGTTAGTAGTGAGACTTCATCTGTTGATTATGTTCCTGTAGTCCGTGATTTTTCGGATGTATTCCTGCAGACCTGCTAGGCATGCCACCTGACAGGGATATTGATTTTGGCATTGACCTGGGGCCAGACACCCAACCTATCTATATTCCACCTTACCGCATGGCACCAACGGAGTTGAAAGAACTGAAAGAGCAGCTTCAGGAACTCTTAGATAAGGGGTTTATTTGGCCTAGTGTGTCACCTTGGGGTGCACCGGTGTTGTTTGTGAAAAAGAAAGATGGCTCCATGCGTATGTGTATTGATTATAGGTAGCTGAATAAGGTTACGGTGAATAATCGTTATCCTCTTCCTCATATTAATGACTTATTTGATCAGCTTCAGGGAGCTAAGGTGTTCTCCAATATCGACTTGAGGTCGGGGTATCATCAGTTGAAGATTTGGGATTCTGACATTCTAAAGACTGCTTTCAGGACCAGATATGGTCATTATGAATTCCTGGTTATGTCATTTGGGCTGACCAATGCCCCAGCAGCGTTCATGCAATTGATGAATAATGTGTTCCAACCTTACCTTGATTCCTTCGTCATTGTGTTCATTGATGACATCCTGGTTTATTCTCGTAGCCAGGAAGAGCATGCTCAACACTTGAGGATTGTGTTACATATACTGAGGGATGAGAAGTTTTATGCAAAATTCTCCAAGTGTGCGTTTTGGCTTGGTTCAGTAGCTTTTTTGGGTCACGTGGTGTCTAGTGAGGGTATTCAGGTTGATCCGAAGAAGATTGAGGCGGTGCAGAGTTGGCCCTGACCGTCCTCAGCTACAGAGATTAGGAGTTTCCTTTCTTTGGCGGGATATTACCGTCGTTTTGTGGAAGGATTCTCTTCTATTGCTTCGCCTTTGACCAG